>CAUYRH010079248.1:0-73463 GCA_963574655.1 Perodicticus potto
GTCCCAGCTACTTGGGAGGTGGAGGCAAGAGACTCGCTTGAGCCCAGGAATTGGAGGTTGCTGTGAGCTGTGATGCCACAGCACTCTATCCAGGGTGACAGCTTGAGGCTCTGTCTCAAAAAAATAAATAAATAAATAAAAGTGAGCCCAGCGGTAGTGACCAGAACTTCAGATGATCAGGTTTTATCTGGTTTAACAGGAGTATGGAAATGGAATCGAAAATCATCTCATTTTCCTCCTCCCCTACCACAGTGAAAACTGTAGGAAAGTCCCAGGAACCTTTTCTTTTAATCATTCTATCCTGTATTGTAAAGGAAAACATGACATAGTTGCCTTCCCTGTATTTCCTAATAGGGCTCTAGAGATAACCGTGAGAACTAGAAAGACGATCATACCTTGAGCCCTTGAAGAGGGAAGAACCAAGAGGGGAACCAGGCAGGGCTGTGCCTCCTTATCACCCACTGGCCAAGTGACCAAAGTTAAAACGTTCAAAGGCAAGGGGTGTCCGTGCTGACATTTCCGAGAGGCTGTTATTAACATCCTTGCTTTCTTCCCATTTCAACCCTTTTTCCTTCCTATCATATCTGCCATCATTGAGGAGCTCATTGGTGTATCCCTGTCCATGTGTCTAACCTGGGCACCACTGTGTCACAGCACCTAGCGGGGTGCCTGTCTTTGCAGGCACTCAGTGAATATGTGTGGCTCCCGTGCCTGTTGCTAGTTGTCCTCGTCTCCCCCACCCACTCTCCATCTACCTATGCCACAGCCACACTGCCATTTCATACTCCTCTACCAGATGGTAGGAAGAGCTTCAAGTTCCACCCGTTGAGGAGAAAAAAATTGATTTAAGTCACAGAGCAGCCGCCAGCATGGAGAGAAGCTGAGGGTGGCTGAGGCGGGAGCGTCTGCACAGTGATACCCAGCTGTCAACAGGCGGCCTCCAACCCTGAGCTGGGCCAGTGAAGAGTGTCCCTAAATTGCCTCTGTGCCTCTGAAGCCTGAACTTCCTGCTTTCCAAAAGACAACAGGAGGGTCATTTGGTAGGAGTCCAGACTCATCCTTTCCACAAAGTCCATCTGCACCCCCCACCAGGGAAACCTTGGCTATAGCCCTCCCAACAGCCTTCAGCTCAGCTTCTAGCACAATGGGCCAGCCCAGGGCATTAGGAACAGAACGCAGACCCACACTTAACAGTACAGCAGGCTGGAGACAGGATCCGGGCAGGGCTTGCCTCCTTATCACCCACTGGCCAAGTGCCCGAAGTTAAAACGTTCAAAGGCAAGGGGCGTCCGTGCTGACATTCCCAAATACCTCGTCATGTTCTCACTGATGATGAACTGGAAATATCAAAACTTTCTTCTTCCCAGCTGTGCCTGTCACCATCTGCAACAGCCAACTTTACTTTTTTTCCCCCATATCTTGTCCATAAAGATGGTGTGTTGTAACTAGCTATAAAGTATGAGCCATTAGATGAAACAAGTGAAAAATGTTTTACGTGAACCAGGCAGGTATCCCAGAAATGTCTACCTCTCAGCCTCAATGGACAGAAAGCCCCCAAGAACACTCGGAGAGAAATCCCCACTCAATCAGATCATCAAGGCAAGAACAAATCCAAGAACACATGAGGTTTTGCCTCCAGAGAGGTAACAAGTATAATTTGGAGATGCAAATACTGGAATTTTAGAGTAGAAAAGATCTCCAGTGTCTGATTTGGACTAGAAAGAGGTGACAGCTTCATTTATCATCAAGATGGAATTTTATGCCCTCAAATAATTGCTAGAAAACTGGATGTTCCACTAGAAAAATAAGCCAACCTAAAACTGTAGATTCCCAATTACCATGACCCCAACACACGAATGATGACATTGAGCCCTTGGGTCAGGTTCAGAGGTGAGTCTTTAAAGAAAAAGGAAATTGTTTTGAAGGGGTGCTTGTTGGAGAGCCATGCACAATCATGCTAGCTGCCCAAGCCAATTGTAAAATAGCAGATTTATTATGTTTAACAGAAATGCGGCCTGTACATTTGAAATATCATCCAAATGACCTGGCTTCAACTTACAAATCTTACACGAATTGAAACAAGTGAATTAGGAGGCCTCTTGCCTTCAGCACTAAAGGGTCTGTGGGAGGTGAGTCAAGAACCATTTATAGCAGTGATAAAATACTATATTTAAGGCTGTAAAAATTTGGCATACGAGGTCTCAGTTCAGAAGTAAATTCGTTTTATGTGCTCAGCAAAGGAGCAACTGGAAAGTTTTACAAATGGGAAGTTTGACCTACTGAGATTTTACAGATAAAATGTGTCAATTATTTCTTGGGATTGACTACAATAATTACCCGCCTTGAATACTGAAATGCAAATCAGAACCATGAAGTCAGTAACAGCTTAACTTTACCATGGTACACATGGCTAATGACAGTTACCCAAAGCCATTGTCCAACTGTCACATTAAATGCCAAATGTGCGTTAATGGGATGGGTCACCTGGGAACTTAGCAAGTAACTGGAAAAGCATCAGAGCCCTGCCCAATTAGCGAACACCTCATCTGACAGAACATTATGCTTTTGTTCTGCCAAGAAGCCAGTGATCCTTTACTAAGGAATTCTATATCTGGCTCAAGCTAGGACTAGTAGACACTGCTTGACAACTGACAGCCATGTGCTTTAATCAAAAGAGCTTTATTAACTTTGGTCTCCGAGATGTCTCTCGTGCATCGTCTCCCCCTTCTCTCACTCACCCTTACTGTCCAGCTACTCTGGAAGGTCCCGGTCTTGATTGCTTCCAGTCCATTCTTGCCCCAGGGCACTGCACAAACTCTTCCCTCTACCTGGAATATTCTTCCCAAGAATTAATATGGCCGGATCTTTCCTATCATTGCATCTCATTTTAAATGAACCCAGTTTAGCCTCTCTCTCTTTCTCTGTCTACACACATACACATCGATCACTCCATTTTAATTCTAGCAGACCATATGTAGTTATCTGATATTTTAATATTATATTGACTTAAATTTGTGTGCTCTATCTCTTTCCTCACTTAAAATATAATGTCCATGGCTCAGCACCTGTGGCTCAACGGGCTAAGGCGCCAGCCACGTACACCTGAGCTGGTGGGTTCGAATCCAGCCCGGGCCCGCCAAACAACAGTGACGGCTGCAACCAAAAAATGGCCCAGCATTGTGACGGGCACCTGTAGTCCCAGCTACTTGGGAGGCTGAGGCAGGAGACTCACTTGAGCCCAGGAATTGGAGGTTGTTGTGAGCTATGATGACACAGCACTCTATCCAGGGTGACAGCTTGAGGCTCTGCCTCAAAAATATATATATATATGTATATATAATGTCCAGGCAGGCGGAGACTTAATCTGTTCTATTTTCCGTTGTGTCATTAGTACCTTGAACCATGCTTACCACTCATTAGTATTCAATCTAGATTGTTTGAACAAATACATGGCAGCGTCCTAACAAGTAAATCTGTGGTGAATGATTGGAAAGGGCCCCTGAAGAGACAGGCTCCTAACTCACCTCAGGGAAGGCATTTTGCACTGGTCTCCAGACCACAGGTCCTCCTCTGGGAGGAGAAGGGACAAGGTTAGGACCGTGGTCTGACTCCTCCATTTTGTGATGCCCTTTCTCTCTCCCATAACATTGCTTTCATCTTTTTGAGTTTTTGATTTGTGAAGTAAAAGGTTAAATTTAACTTTTAAATTTTAATTTTAATGAAGGGTTAGATAAATCCTTTGGCTGGAAGGTAATCCGGGCCCAGCTTTCAGGGGCCAGGTGTATGCTTATAAGAAATTCATCAAGCTGGCTCGGTGCCTGTGGCTCAACGGGCTAAGGCGCCAGCCACGTACACCTGAGCTGGTGGGTTCGAATCCAGCCCGGGCCTGCCAAACAACAATGACGGCTACAACCAAAAATGGCTGGGCGTTGTGGCAGGTGCCTGTAGTCCCAGCTACTTGGGAGGCGGGAGACAAGAGATTCTCTTAAGCCCAGGAATTGGAGGTTGCTGTGAACTGTAATGCCATGGCACTCTATCCAGGGTGACAGTTTGAGGCTTTGTCTCAAAAAAAAAAAAAAAAGAAAAAAGAAATTCATCAAGCTTCAGTCTCCTGGTGTAAATGGGGGATAATGTCAGGACTCACCCCACAGCATGTGCAGGGAGATTAAATGAGACTAGCCATCTATGGTAAGCAGAATAATGCCTTCACCCCCAAATGCTTGTGCCCTAATCCCCAGAACCTATGAATATGTAGCTTAACAGGGCAAAAGGAATTTTGAAGTTGTGACTAAAGTTAAAGGTTCCTGAGATAGGGAGATGATCCTGCATTATCCAAGTGGGCCGACTCTAAGCACACAAGTCTTTAAAAGTAGAGATTGTTGCCAGCTGCAGTCAGAAAGAGAGGGAGATGAGACAAAAGAAGAGAGACCGTCACTGCTAGCCTTGAAGCTGCGAGAAGGTGCTCCCCCGACCCCACTTTCCCCACCAAGCCAAGGAAGAATGCAGGAGGTCTCTAAATGCCGGGGACAACATACCAACAACAGCTGGTAGCCAGAAAAGAAAGAGTCAGCTCAGGCTACAGCTGCAGGGAACTGAGTTCTGCCACAACTCAGATGAGCAAAGATTGGCTCAGACTCTCCCAGAACATGCAAAAAGGAACCCAGCCCTGTTGTCACTTTGATTTTGGCCCAGACTTACAGCCAACAGAACTGTAAACCAATACATTTTTATGTTTTAAGCTGCTAGATGTTTGGTAATGTGTTACAGCAGCAATAGAAAACTAATAAAGCACTTAAGCTGTCTAATGAAGGGCTTGGCACATGGGAAGCTCTCAATAAATGTATTTCTTATCATTGGTGTATGTATGAATGTTGTTTTACTATCTCGAAAACCTCTTCCTACCTTACTGCTCAACTCTGAATTTTGAAACTCCACTTCCTGCCTCTCCTGCGCCGCCTGTTAGATGTCTGAAAGGAGTTATTCACCACCTTCAGGATCCAGGATTGAAGTGAAAAGAAATTTTTGGAGATGCAAAACCAAGAGTACAGATGAACAGCACTGAAGAGAAACAGACAGACGCTGGCAGCTTCCTGAGATGAGATTTGAAGAAGGGCACTGCATGACCCATGCGGCATTTTGTCTGAGGACACTTAACCTTAATCAAACTCCTAGGAAATATTAGGCAAATCCTAAACGAGCAGCTTGCCTTCAAAAAGTGAACTGTTTCCTTTTAAAAAACATCGGTGTCACCAAAGTCAAGGAAGTATCAGGAAACTAAAGAGACAAATGACTACATACAATACGGGATCCTAGAACAGATCCGTATGCAACATTACCGGGGCGACTGAAAACAATTGAAATATGGACAGTAGAGTAAATAAATGCATTTAGTAACATTAAATTCTGGAAGTTGAAATTTTCTGACGTTATGACTCTTCTATAGTTCTATAAGAGAACGTACTTGTTCTTTGGAAATGCCCACTGAAGAGTTTAGGGGTAAAAGACAACAAGTATGCATCATACTTTCATAGGGTTCAGGAAAAAAATACAATGCATATATTATATATATACACACACACATACATAGAGGTTCACAGAAAGTAAGAGCAAGTGAGCAAATTATAAAGCAAATAGGGCAGAATATTAATAATAGGTAAATCTAAGTAAACTGTAAATGTTTTACTCTCGTAACTTTTCTGTAATTTTCAAGTTTTTTTTTTTAAGTTTTAAAAAAATAGCCTAGTTTACAGTCCTATAAAGAGAAAGACTGGTTAGTTCTTGATGCCCATTTAAACCACATGTTTTCCTCCTGATTTATAATTCCATCTGATACCTATCTTATCATGCCTGCCTATCTTTTGGACTTTTAGAATGCATAATTTTTGAAACTAGCATAAAGACAGAAAATTCTTCAAACTTCTCAGGTGCATTAAATATAAGCCCTGGACAAAGAAAGTACAATTTTCAAGTAATCCACTAGTTTTAGTTCTTGGACACAGTATTGCTAGCACAGTGCTTAGAAATATTCATCTAGGAGGCTAAATAGATATATTGCCTCAAAAAGGTGACCAAGCTGTCAGCAAAACTGTTAGATGAATGCAGTTAATCGTCCATTGTAAAAATAATTACATGTACTTACTACACGTAGACATAATTGGCAATAATAGGCCTAGATATCGTGATGGCTTGGGTAAATCACAGGTGTCTCCAAACATTTCTAAATGTGTGCCTCCTTAATTCCCACTGCAGAATAAGCCTTTTCATTTTCATAGCATTGATAAAGAACACTGGTGTTCGTAGAGGTGTTTTTACGGAAACTGAATCCTGTTCCCTTTTATGCACACGCCAAAATATATGTGCCTTCTGTGTTCAAGTGCGTCCTTCTTCCCTTGGTGCCAAGCTTCTTAGAAATACTGGGGATTTCTAAAATGGATCAACACTTTGGAAAATTGCCTCATCTCCAAGAATGAACACTCACGCACTTAGCCAGCCACACGTGCGTCTGTCATTCAATGGTGTCTCAAGCTCCAGGAATGAACGTAACAATGGCTCTCCTACAAGGCAAGTGGTTTCTCTTAAAGCAAAGAAAGGCTGAGAGTTATCATCCAAGTAATTTGTGACCGTTAGAAAGATGGGTAGGTGTTCTTTCATCAAATCCCTTTGGACTAACAACATAGCTCATCTGGAGCACAAAAGCTCTGACCCCAGAATAAAAAGTGCATAGACCAGTGAGTAGCTTCTGCTGCACCTTCCCCATTCAGAGGTGCTAATACAGAAAAATGCTAAATTACTATGATTACTCAAGACTTGAAAATAGCTTATCACCTGCCAATATGAATGAAGGCCCCTGGGGGGTGTGAAAGGCCAGGAAGAACAATAGATGTGGAGAAAGAGTCTTTGTGGTGTCTGAGAGAGGCATCTGAGCAGACTGCCAAGTGGCCAGCCTTGTAAAACGGAGCTCTTATTTTAAGCGAACCCTGCAAACTGGTTCTGGGGTGTACTCTTGCCATAAAGAAGGAAAATAGAAGAGCTTTCACAAAACAATCAGGCCTGTAAAACTGCAATGAATGGGAGAGATAGCCAGCAATTATCCAAAAGAATCATATACTAGATAAGCGGCCAATTTAATGGTATTTCACGGTAGAGCAAAGCTCTTCCCCAAATTCAGCAGATAATTGTTAGCCTGAATTCTGCTTCATGTGTTATTGTGTAGATTCAGTCCTACTGTGAAATCCCTCTATTCTTGAGACCTAAGTGCCACCGGAATGCTGTTAGAATGGTCACATGAGGTTCATTAGGAAGAAGAGCTTGGCTTTGTAGAGACTGGATATTTGGCTGTTCCCTGGAATCTTTTCTGTATTTTCACAAAGCCTGCATTAAGGCCATTGTGGGCACAATAGCAGAGCATCTCTCAGCCCAGCAAGACATAATATCTCAGTGGTGGCCTGCCTCATTGGCAAGTGCTAAGCTCTTATTTTTATTATTATAATGGGTTTATTTCCCCATGAATCATTTAGATTAAGTATTACCATAGCCTGAGTCCTTGTTTGTGGCCAACTTTTTCTCTTTATTTACTGTGGCATCAAAACAACCAAGATTTATTTACAAAGTTTTGTTCTCTTTGGAAATGGGTACAAGGAGAACGGGCTCTCAAAAACTGGAGAGCATTGCCTTTTTCTGTTCAGTAATGCATTGTCCACCTTTATAAAACCCACATACATCCTTGTGAGTGCATACACACACTTACACACACTCCCATGCTTGTGAGCTTGCCTTCCCAAAACTGTTCTAACATAGGACTGGAGAGTTGGCTAGACTGATTTGTGCTAGAGACCAGGACATCTGTCTTTAATAGGTGGGGGAACAAATAACATAAAAATACAGTAGACTCTCTGTAAGTTGCCCACACAAAGGACTGTAACAAACTGGTTCACATATGGAGATGGTCAACATAAGGAACTAGGTCTGCTGTGCTGACATGTACATTTGGTGCACAGCCAGTCTATGAAAATTAGGCCAACCTTAAGGAGGTGGTCAATGTGGGGAGGTGGTCAACTGTGATGGTTCAACTGTGTTTCTGATCTTTCACTACTTTCTCCAGATAAATTGGCTTTGTGCTCATAGTGCTCCTTCTGACTTTCTTTCATCTCATCCTAATCCCTAGCTCTCAGATGAACACATTACTAATTGAAAAATCTTGAAAAGTTGCCAGTTTAGAAGGAGAATGTGCTGCTGAAAGGGTCATTCCCCTTCTCTGGCCCATGCTGCCTCACACATACACACACAGACTTGTTTGTCATGGGGTAATGTGTCTCTCTATACCTGAATCATAATTCCCTTCTTATTCAAAATTATACAGTATGTTTTTTTAAAGGCCCACAGCGACAGAGGTGCCGTCTTGTTGCCTGGTGCATAGATTTGAATAGTTTTCAGTGATAGTCAGTCTAAAACAGATTTCCTGATTACCTAGTGTGTCCCTCATTCTGGAGGCTAAAAAGAGGCTAGATATAGTTTTGATCTTCAAGGAAAGAGAAGCACTGGGTTGATGGTTGGTAAAATTGGATTTGGTTCTCAAATTCAGGTTCACAGTCCTTGGGTGGCCTCAAAATCTCTGTTTGGTTTTAGTCAAGTCCCTGAAAATTTCTAGGTCTCTGTTTCTTTGTCTGTTAAACTTGGGAAGGGGGTAGAAATCAAACAAGATCGAGAGCTCTAAATTCAAAAGTGCAGGTGCCAGGTAGGTATGGTGGTCAAGAGCCACCTGCAGGGCCAAGGGAGTATGGAGTCCCACAGGGGTATCCCCATCTACAGAAAACACTTGCAAGCTAGCCCTGCATGCAAAACATAAAGTAACCCAAGTTTTGTGAAAATCATTTTGATTTCTTTAAATATAGTTTGAGCACTGTCTGTGCAGGCCAAACAAATCATTTCTGCAACCCAAGTCCCGGTTGCCACTTCTGGACTCCTGGCACTCTCAAATGTCTCTTCCTCTGATTTTGTACAGTGTTCAGAGCCATCCAACAATTGACCCTCAAACCAAATGCTCAGAGTCCGTGTACTTACTCTGGAAAAAATGATCACCGAGGCCCACAGGCTACCAAATGATAAAGAATGTGCTGATCACTCCTCCCAGTTTCAGCAGATCCAAGTGTTACTGATGAAAATTGAAAGAGGATTGCTGACTTTTGAAAAGGAGGAGAAGTTTTGGAAGAACATTAAAGGAAACAAAACTCTGTTTTTAACTACACAGCATTTCCAGCCGGTGGTATACATAAGGAGGACCAAGTAAAGAGTTTCTGTATAATTTACCACACAACTCTAGAGGCTTAGCAAAACCTCCCAGGGCTGTAAGCAATAAAAGTACAGAAGTACAGAGAAAGGAGCAATCAAAACATACTAGTATTCTACAGAAACCATCAAATAACACAGAGGAGAAAATGTGTAGCAATAAATAATACACCGAGCACAGCAAAACTCTCAGATCAAGAGAAACGGTTTTGAAGAAAACTATTTCCAAAGTCTGTGAAGCTTTAAAAGAGGTAAAGCATGAGGCAAGAGCTCCAAACCTGGGGGGGAAAGGATAGATTCTCTGGCTGGCGCCTCCTGATTTATGAATAGAAAGTGATCCGGTTGCCATAGTGACTTGAAGATACACAAAAGAAAACATCACTTCTTTAAAATATGCCTGATGATGAATAGGGAGAGTCTTTCAGAATTTCTTTTTAAAAATATGAGCAACTCTCTCTCTCTTTTTCTTTTAAAGCAAATGCGAGATAGATCTTAGATTTTTTTTTTTTTTCAGATAACAGGACTTGTTTACACAAGCCCTAGTTTATTCACACAAACCAGCAATTTGGGCAAAAAGTAATGACCAGAAAATATATCTGTTGAAGAATAAGTTCTGTTTTTCAGCAGTTTTATTTCTGTTTAAACAGCAAGAGAGATAAATGTATGTTGTCTTGGTTTTCCTTTTTTCCAACAATATATTTAAATGGAGAGTTTCCCTGGATGCTGAGAATGTGAAATGCAGCTAACAGTGAGGAAATGCAAGGTCACACTTTTGGTAACCTTCCCTTATCTTTCTGAATGGAGAAGTAATAAAAAATATGATTTGGGTAGAACTGCACACCCGTCTCTTTGGCTTCCCCAGACTGGCTCCTACCGCACCGGATGCTAATTCAGTGACTAAAGGATTGTTCTGTTTTGCTCCAGGCAGTTCAACTTTGGCACAGTACCCAGGATAGATTTGATATTCAGGGCAAGGTCTTGAAATTAAAACTGCAATGATTAAATATCCTGGGGACCCCTTATGTAGGGGATGGAGCGTTCTTAACTGAATGATTTGGATAAACTGTTGGCACAAATCCCAGCCCAAGTGTCCCAAGGCCTGTGGCCTGGACAGACATTCTTTAACTGAAGATGTGATGTGGGCTTTTGCTAACCAGTGGAAAGGTCGATGGTCTTGAATAGTATACTAAGCCTGAAGAATATGGTCTTTTAAGGTGGGTGTGTGAATATTTTTATTAAGCAAGGATATGTAATCTTAAATAGAGGCAGTGCAGAGAGAACAGAGAGAAATCACTTGGAATTCATAAGAACAGAAGTTCCCAAATATGCATTTGTTTTGTGTGACTTTGGAGAAGCAGCTGAGGTTTCTTTGGGCTCAGTTTACTCATCCTTAAAATAAGAACATCTGATCACCTTAAATTCAGCAAGCATATTAAGCAACTCCTATGTGGTACCCCTTCCACTACATCCCCAACAACTCTCCTTCCCTGGGCTTTGTTAGAAATCAAGAGATAATAAACATACCTCTCTCCACAGTTCCGAACCAAATGAATTCTGAAGGAAAGGAGAGATGATACAAAAAAATAATCAAAGTATCAGCTTTATTTCTTATAAAGCTAAAATGGAAACTAAGAATTGGCTCTATAAACCGTGAGCTTCCCAATGCTTCTCTCCTCGGCCTTGAACTCCCCGTCTCACTCAGCTGGACATGATGAGCTGCTTCTCCCAAACTCACCGATCACATATGATGAAGCACTCCTTTATCCACTAAAAAGCAGTAGATGAACTGGAAAGAAGGACTAGCAGCTCTCTTTCCAATATTTTAAAGATCAAGGAAGGAATAAGGAAAAAATGATGCCCTCTAAACACCATTAAGTTGCATTACTTGTTTTCTTAAGGCTACTGTATCAAAATACCACAAAATCAGTGGCTTAAAACAACAGAAATTTATTCTCTCCTGGTTCTGGAAGCTGGAAGGCTGAAATCAAGGTGTCCTCGGGGTTGGGTCCTTCTGGAGGCTCGGAGGGAGACTTCTTCCTCGTGTCTTCCTAGCTCCTGGAGGTTGCTGGAACCCTTGACATTCTTCGGTCTCCAGTTGCACAACTAGTCTCTGGCTCTGTGGTCTCATGGCCTTCTCAGTCTTGTGTCTCTGTGTCTGTGTCTTCATGTGTAAGGAAATGAGTTGCTGGATTTAGTTTGGGGCCCACCCTAATCCAGGACGACCTCATCTTAACTTCCTTACATCTGCAAAGACCCTATTTCCAAGTATATATAGTATTGTCACATTCACACGTACTGGGTATTAATATGTAAACACATCATTGTGCGGACGTAACTCAACGTCCGGTAGCCATCAAGTCATTCTACTTCCGTAATGTGTCTCACTCTGATTTTCCTCTACCCATCTCAACTGCTACACGTTAGGTCGGCCCACTGACATAGTTCCCTTGGACACTTGAAATGATCTTCCAACTGGTCCCTGTAAATTCCGGTCTTGTTTCCATTCTCCCACTGTCACAAATCCATTGTCTGCACTGTAATAATGTTGTTCTGTCTAAAATTTAACCCTGATCGTGACAAATGCCTACAAATCTAAAGTGTTCTCCTGCGACCATGGAGAAATTCTGCACTCCCAAGCACGGCATAAAAGCTCCTCCCAGACCTCTGATCTTCAGCCACTGGGCTCTCCAGCCTTTCCCTCCCCTGTCTCTCTGGCTTCTTTAAGCCCAAGCATCTACTCTTCTCTCTAGCTACCCCAAACTCTTCGGAATCCACTTGGAACATTCCTCATCCTTTTATTTTAAAACCTGTCTGTTTTTCTTTTTGAGACAGAGCCTCAAGCTGTCACCCTGGATAGAGTGCTGTGGCATCACAGCTCACAGCAACCTCCAAATCCTGGGTTCAAGCGAGTGTCTTGCCTCCGCCTCCCAAGTAGCTGGGACTACAGGTGCCCGCCACACCGCCTGGCCATTTTTTGGTTGCAGCTGTCATTGTTGTTTGGCGGGCCCAGGCTGGATTAGAACCCGCCAGCTCGGGTGTATGTGGCTGGCGCCTTAGCCCGTTGAGCCACAGGCGCCGAGCCAAAACCTGTCTGTTTTTAAGGGGAGGGCAGTTATACTATACTCTGTCAAGGTCTTGTCACTCACCATATGGTTTCTTCCGGGGGATCTACTGAACACCTTCACTGAAGGAATTGTCTCTGTGGGTTTAGCGTCTCTGCCTTCAGGCATTTCCACGTGGAATGCTTTTCTTTCTTTTTCTGCCTTCTCTCTTTTCCTCTCCCTCTAATTCACCTTTCAGGTCCCACCTAAGCCCAAGAGCTGGAGTTTGCTGTGAGATGTGACACCATGGCACTCTACCAAGGGCAACTGAGTAAAACTCTGTCTCTTAAAAAATAAATAAATAAATAAAAAGTAAGAAGTGTATTTCAGCTAGGCATGGTGGTGCACACCTATAATCTTGGCACTCTGGAAGGCTGAGGTGAGAGGATGACTTGAGCTCAGGGGTTCAAGACCAGCCTGAGCAAGAGTGAGAACCCATCTCTACTTAAAAAAATAAATAAATAAATAAATAAAAATAGCCAGGTATTATTGTGGGTGCCCGTAGTCCCAGCTAACTCAGGAGGCTGAGGCAAGAGTGATAACTGGAACCCAGGAGCGTTTGAGGTTGCTGTGAGCTAGGCTGATACCACAACACTCCAGTTTAGTCAACAGAGTTAGACTCTTGTCTCAAAAAAAAAAAGTGTTTCTCAAGTATGTTGCTTGGAATTCTTACTTGGCAAGACTTAATAGATGCAACTGTTTCTGCAGTTAAGTAAGCCATTTCCCCCACAGCACCCACAATGATCTTAGGTAAATCAGACCACATCAGGTTTTTTTAAAACGAAGCTTCTCATGGCTCCCCATTACTCTTAAATTAGAATGCAAACATCTCATCCTGGCCTGTAAGAACCTATTTGATCGGGTCCTGCTTATTATAGTTAGAGTTGCCAAATAAAATGCCCTTGACCCTGGCCTCATCCCCTGGCTCTCTCTCTTTCTCTCCATCTCCTCCAGCCCTGTTAGCATTTTTGGTGTTCCTTGACTAGGTCAAGGTTTCCCAGGCCTCTGTGTGGAACACCCTACCTTGAGAACTTCATGTGGTTAGCTCCTTGTTATAATTCAGATTTCTACTCAAATGTCAATTCTTGGAAGACACTCTCCATAATTAGTCTGTCTAAATTAGGACCTCTTTTCTGTACCCCAGTCTCATCACTCTCTATTCCTTTATCTGAATTTATACACTTACTTGTGTGTTTTTCTTCTTCACATGCTCCTTATTTCTGGAGCATCTGCTGTGTACACTCAGACAATGCTCTTTGGTACTGGAGATAGAGGCAAACAAAAAAAAAACAACAGAACAACCTGATTTCACAAAGCTTGAATTTTGGTGTCTGTTATGCATTCATTGAAGAAAGATTCATATTCTTTTTGCATGCTAATACTTACTAATTTTCCTTTCTTATTGTGTTTTCCTCTCTAAAATGAAAGCTCCAGAATAAGTGAATGCATGGATGAACGTACAGCTCAGTGAAGAACCAGCTGCATATATTCATTCACGACTTCCACCTGCTGGTGGGCTTGGACAAGCGTGAAGTCCACAAACAGCTTGCCAGTTAGAATATTCCATTGCTGGGATCTGAGACTTGCTAAAGACTAGAGCCCATGGAAGACTGAGCCCTCTTTCAGCCAGCATTTGTAGACAGTGATTTCGATTATTTATTTCCGTCTCTTCTACTACTGTGTCCCTCCAGGGGGTTCTGTCCCATTGTCAGCTGCACCATTTGCATTACTGCCAATTCAAATATTTATTCATTATCCTTGGACTACGGTGCAGACAAAATGATTGGAAATCATCAACAGACCCCCTAACCAAATATTGTATTCCGGCTCTGTTGAACATTCCAGAAAAATCTTCTGCTTTGGCAAAACTGTCAAAGGATCCACTTTCTAGTTGAGTGTTCATTATTTGAGGGAATTCTAAGAGCAAGCCCTATTCGAATTATGTGTTTTATAGTGCTATTTAGGGTTTATAATTAGTTGCACTCTTTGGGCATATAAATCTGTTACCCACTTCATCATCCTTGGGTGGATGGAAGAATGTCAGTGATTCTCCTGCAAATTTGTAGGTCTTGTCCAACCACTAAGCACATATTTACTCTGGGAGAATATGCATTCTTGACAATTTACGTAATTATCTCTCAAAACAATTCAACTATTGGCTGTTTATAATGCTGTCTCTCCCCTCAGAAGTAGCTAGGGCCTCTCAGTGGGGGTAGACATTCTGCTGATGCTCCACCAAGGGTGCAGGTGCGCCCCTGGGAATCGTGTAAGAATGCTTGCCCCAAATGACAGTCTCGAGTCTGGTTAGTAAGTCGGAGGCAGAGCCAAGAATAACCCCATTTCCTATTCATCTGCCTCCTTTGCAGGATTATATCAGAAAAACAATTTATTTTAAAAGTGAATCTTTTTCAAGGAGCTTATGCAAACATCTGTCACTGTTTTAACCACACCCATGAAAGGACGTCATTCTTGTCCTGGGGGTGTAGAATTAGGAAGTGCTGAGAGACAAAATGGAAAGATGAGAAAATAGGAGTGGGCAGGAAAGGAGAAAAATAAAATAAAATAAAGAACATAGTGAAATGGCAAACTCCTCAGGAGAGTGCTGTGGGAGGATACTGTTTTCAAACATGTGACCCAGAGGATGCCTGGAACTCCGAACCTGAGCATATTCTTTTCTTAATCACATTTGTGCCTTAATCAATTCCGTAGCACACGTTTATTTTAAAACTTTAGAAACACACGTATGTGTACATAAATAAAATTGGAGATTTAAACCAAAAAATCAGAGCTTACTATTAATTAACATTTTTTTTTTGAGACAGTGCCTCAAGCTGTTGCCCTGGGTAGAGTGCTATGGCATCACAGCTCACAGCAACCTCCAATTCTTGGGCTTAAGCAATTCTCCTGCTTCCACCTCCCAAGTAACCTGCCACAACTCCCGGCTATTTTTTGGTTGCAGCCGTCATTGTTGTTTGCCAGGCCTGGGCTGGATTCGAACCCGCCAGCTCAGGTATACGTGGCTGGTGCCTTAGCTGCTTGAGCCACAGGCGCTGAGCCTATTAATTAATACTTTAACATTTTCCCTCTAAAGCCCTATATCTATATGGATATATGGATATATTATATATATATATATATATCCCTTTTACATACACAGATATGGATTATCATCCTTTCAGATAGTGTGTCATAAAAATATTTCCATGTTATGAAATACTCTTGAGAAATACAATTTTAAATGGCTATTTGCTAGCCTATCCTGTATAAACATACAGGCATACTCCTTTTAGTATGTTTGCCCTATTGAGCATTGCAGATCTTGCACTTTTTACCAATTGAAGGTTTGTGGCAACCCTGCATTGAGCAACCTATTGGTGAAATTTTTCCTGCAGCATGTGCTCACTTCATGTCTCTGTGTTACTTTTTGATAATTCTTACAATATTTCAAACTTCTTCATTATTATTAAATCTGTTATGGTAACCTGTGACCCACCATGTCTGGCCACATCTTTATTTCTATGTGTCTCCTGACTCGAAAGTTCTAGATGAACAAGATATCATAATTAGAATGTCAGTAATCCACATTCTGGGAGGCTGAGGCAGGTGAATTGCCTAAGCTCAGCAGTTCGAGACCAGTGTAAGCAAGAGCAAGACCCTGTCTCTAAAACATAGCCAGATGTTGTGGCCGGCACCTATAGTCCCAGCTACTTGGGAGGCTGAGGCAAAAGGATCACTTGAGCCCAAGAGTTTGAGGTTGCTGTGAGCTATGATGCCACAGCACTCTACCAAGGACAACAATGTGAGACTCTGTCTCAAAAAAATAAAAAAATAAAGAAGTTCTAATGTTTGATAGTAGACTGTAGTTAGCCACAATATATTGCGTATTTCCAAAGAGCTAGGAGATAGTTGCCAAGACATAGAAGGACAAATACTCAAGGTGATGAATACCCCAAATATCCTAACTTGACCATTGCACACTCCACACATGTGTCCATGACTTCTTCATGTACACGCAGAGAGTCCTTCCTTTCAGTTACAAACTTAAGAAACCAAATGTAAAACATGTTTTTGCAAGGATAAATATGAACTTATTAGCTCAGATGTCTGAGCATCTGGTCACATGTACCCAGGGTCACCAGTCTCCAAAAAGAGGTAGGCAAAACAAGCCATTGGGCTGCAAAAAAGAAAAAGAAAACAGAACTTACATTCACATTTACTTTTAAGTTATTCTCATAAATGTTCTGTTTTAACACATATTTTTAATATGTGTAAGCTATTCATGCATAGTATTAAATAAATAACAATGACTAATAAACAATTTATACACACATGCATTGTGGGTACATGCTAGTTTTTTTAAGCCAATGGAGTGATCAATCAAGAGAGTATGGAGCTGACTGGTTTAGGTTTCTGTTGCTGATGGAACAGCAACTCAAGATTACTTCTTCATTATGGGACACAAAGTTTATGCAAACCACAAAAATAAATGTTTCTTCTCTGGACTTTCTAACATGTTCAATTCCATCTCAGGTTTCAAATATCCCCTTTCCAATGTATTTTATAGGTAAGAGTGCCTAGCTTCTCCTGTGGCCCTTCACCCATCCTTGTTCAGTGGTGAAGGCTACAGGTCTAAGTGTAAGCTGACCACGGTGGTCACGTGAGGCAGGCAGCAGGAGTGCCTGTCCACAGGACAGTGAGTTTGTAACGAGTTCCAGTGCAGATGATCCTGAGGACACAGTGAGGTGACCCAAGACCACGAAGAGCCCTCAAGACACAGTGGACGTGTAGTCCTTCCCACCCCACCCTGTAAAAATGAGACACTAAAAAATGCGTTTTCTCAGTGAGGAAGGCTGTCTCCCCGTCTTGGCAAGGCTTCTGTTCCCACTTTCTCCTTAGCAGGGATGTGAGCAGCTGGAAGCCAATAACAGTTTCTGAAGGCTTTTTTCCAAAAGTGAGGCTTCTCTGAATTCTGACTGAACTTGCCCCATCTGCCCTTAAAAATATGCTCTCTCAGCTCCAAAGTTTGACAAGATCAAATAACCAAAGCTATTTAAGCATCCGACTTTGGGTAACACCTTCCAAGACAGTTAACAATGGTAGCTTGTTTAGACTCCTCTCTCTATCACCCCTCCCCATGCATGCACGCACACACCCACACACACATCCCCCAGGAAATTTCATCATTCTCCTTAAACCACCCCTTCTATCTAAATGCCAAGTTGACTTAAAGTCAACTTCTAGGTTTGGGGTTAGAACCTTCTTCCTTAATCCCATAACTTCAGCCTCTCAGTGGTCAAGCTAAATCCATTTAGCTTATGTCTCACTTCTGGATCTTCTGGGGTGGAAATTTTTTAAGAAAATAATTGTCACTCTTTAGAACCATTGGTAATAATGAGAAAAACTATTGGGCATTCTTAAGATGTTTTAAGACACAGTTCTTGATCTATGCATTATTCATTTATGCAAACTGTTGCAAAGGTACCAAATTCACTGTGCAACTGGGCTGGAAAAGTCCCCAAACTCAAGATTACATTGGTATGCACATTTCTACTTAATATTTTCATCAGTGACCTGCTTTAAGGAGCAGAGAGCAAGCTCATTAAGTTCCTAGATGAGAGAGATGACCAGAACATTAGAGAACAGGATTAGAATTTCCCCAGCCCTTGCCAAATTAGCAAAACTGTTAAAGTCTAATTTATTTGCATCGGAGACAGGTAGAGGAAGGCAAGCTGCCCCAATGCGAGCTGAGTGGTAGCAAGTTATTTAGGAGAAGAACTGAAAAAAGGACAGACGCAAAAATAGACTTAAAGAAAGCCGTGAACTAGTCCAGGGGAACCACAGTGTTCACAGGGGCCTCTGCAACCCCTTGAAATGGATTTAGAGCCTCGGTTTGTGGCTTGTGGAAGCAATAGCCTTCTTCACGATTTCTAAGAATTCCAGGAAGCTTTTCTTCCTCATGGGCACCTCTAGCTTCAGATTCTTGGTTCTATTTAATTAGCCTGGTTTAGGTTTCAGTTCACTGTCCTGTTTTAGTCACCTATTACGAACTTCCTTGACCCAAACATTTAAAACCATTTCCCTCCTATGAGCAAATCACAGCTTCCCGCAAAAGGGCCTTTCTGTCTCTTTGCTTGTCTTGGCTCTCTGTCAACTCTTCCAATTAAACTTCTACCCCAAGTAGCTTAACAAGGCATTTTCCTAAATATAGACAGTTCTCACCCTAAGAGCAATTCTGGAAGCAGCTGTTAAGACAATTACATTTACATCGTGTAACCTCCCAAAGATAAGCATGACAAAGTCATGACCTGACGGTGCTATAGCCGGGGTTGGGACACTTGTTCCATGAAGTGGCAGATTGGAAGTATTTTCAGTCTCTGTTACAATTATTCAACTCTGGTGCTGTATATGAGAACATTCATACATAGAACAGAGAGATGAATGGGCAAAGCTGGCATTGACCCCAGGGCAAGCCAGCTACCTGCTAGACTAAGCTTCAGAATCTTTGACTTCTAGGGAGTCTGAACAGCTGCCTTGTCCAACCAGCTCATTTTGCACATGCAGACACCAGGACCCAAAAAGTAGAGTGATATTTGTGCAAGTTCACAAGACAGTTGAGCCTGAGTTTAAACTTCAGACTAGAGATAGGTAGCCCAATTTCCCGGGCCAGTTCCCTGTCCACTGCACCATCACCAGGCTATTTCCAGAAAGTTCTGAGGATCCCTGCTTCACTGGCAGAGACTCTACTAGAAATTTCCTCACTGTAACTTTTGGTGCAACATTTTGTGGAGTAGATAGTGTCGTCTTGCAAAATCCCTAGAATTACCCGAAATGAGTGTGTGAGTAAAGATTTGGGTGAAGTTGTGTCTACCCGCATAAATGGAGTCTTTGAGAAAACCAGAATAGAGCCCACAATAAAGGGTGTCTCAAAAGTTGCCATACACATGAAGACATCTTGGAACGTGGTTGCCATGAGTGAGAGAGAAGACATCATGTATGTGTAAAAAGATGTGCAACACGTGCAGAATATCTTGTAAATATTTTGTACATAAAGGCACATTTAGCTGCAATTCGCCATTATCCCCTATGTAAGGTGACTTTTGGGACACGCAATAGATTGGAATGGAAAGTTATAAACAAAGTTGACAAAACGTAGTTTATATTGTGTAGATAAAGTTAAAAGTGAAATAAAATCTTCATGAACCAAGAGAAATGCTTTAGGAAAGAACTGTAGGCCAGAGGAAGTCACTGAGTTCTCTTCATGATCAGATCTGAGAGTAGCTTCTTCTGGGGAGTGTTAGGAGGAGAGAAACAGACTGAAGACGGTGATTTCCAAAATCCTCTACATCCCCTGAAAGCTGCAGGAAAGGATCCTTCTCTGAGCCAGTAGGGACACGCTGAATCAATACTTTTAATGAGAACAAGATAGTTTCTTTAAAAAGGGTTGTGAAGTACAGAACATGAAGTGGATACTTGGGAAAAATAATAGTTCAGATTTCAAAGGCGCCTCCTCCCCCGGTAATCAGAAGTATTTGGGCTGGAGTAACTCGTGGAAATTCAGGATCAAAAGCCCACAGCCCCTTCCGAAGGCTTGTCTGTGGGTGTGCTTGATGCCGCCACCTGAGCGGAGGTCAGGAGAATGTTAATGTAGGTGGCTGTTCATCTGTAATCTGAAGACCCAGTAGCTTCAGCCTGTTCCTCCCCAACAGTGAAAGCCAAGCATCTATGAGAACTCTTCTTTTACTACCTTTAATAAATATTAATCCCAGTGTACATCTCATTGCTAATTATAATAAAAAGGGTGCAATCTGATTAAACCTCATTTCTGGACAGTATATCTCCTGAAACGATGTCAAAGCATTGTTTGCCTCAAACCACTTTTCCAAAATCTATTCTTCCAAATGACAAACTCTTGCTGATAATTATTTTTCATTATCATATTTTTTTCCAGATGATCCAGGAACCTGTACGTTGTGCGCTATGGGCTATTACATGTAAGTCTGGCCTTCTTTGTTGTGGCACTAACTTTTCTGCAGTTAACGCATTACTGACTTAATCTTCATCCAGTGATTAAAGCAAAAAGGCCCTGCAGCTTGAAGCAACTCTGTTCTGTTAGGCTATTAATGAGCAATTCTTGGATTTAGCAATAAGAGCCCAGCTGTTTTCTTACCTCGAAAGGAGGCCTTCTTTTTCTTGATCCTGAAAGCCCTCCAGCCAGTCTCTGGTGTCTAGGAATCTTGCCATGAGTTACCAAAATTCAGATCTTACTGTTTATGGGCAGACCTTACTAATATACCCAACCCAAGTAAACTGTTCTTAAATGGCTGCATGGAGACCTTGTCTGTAACCAGAGTCAGACACTGTGGGGTGAAGCCAGGTGCTACATTAGCTCTTAATCATCTCCTCAGTAATGAGAGACCCAGACCACTGCGTAAATGAAACACAGGTACCCATCACCCTCAACTTCTCTAATAAAAATCTGCAAAGTCAAAGATGGCGTGTTCCGCCATCACCTCCCCTTGCCATTCTTGTCTCCTTTCCAGCATATAGTGTCACCTATCCCAGAAGAAAAACTAAGAAAAGAATGGAGATGAAAAGGAAAGGAAAGCCCCTGATAAGGCAAAAGTGACATAAGCCCTTCCAGTCACCCCAAGAACTCAGGAGTTTGGGGATAGGCAAACTCTCACGTCCATTTCTTCTTTTCATCTTTCCAGGGAGATTGTCAGTAACACAGAGTTGATACAAATCTGCAGACGAGAAAACAGAAGCTCAGAGAGCTGCTGGGCTCTGCTTACTTTGTACCACCAGCTAGTGGCAGATCTAAATCTGGGACATCTCAGCATTAGTGGGTCACCTCCTCCTGTCACCACCTTTCTTTTCCCCTCCATCCAATTCCAGGGGCTTGAAATGTGGTCACAGGTGAGCAGACAGTAAAAGTGGTGGAGGATGGGAGTGGAGGGAAGCCCAACAAGCTCATTAAAAGTGATCAGTTACCCCAATCATTACTTAGCTTTATAATTTTAATTCAACTTTTTATTGGATTTAAGTTTTCAGGTTCTCTACCTTGAATGGGTCTCACATCACTGCTCTCCTAACCTACTTATTTAAATTATTGTCACATTTAGAGTCTGCCAGAGTGACTCATGCCTGTAATCCCAGTGCTTTGAGAGGCCAAGTAGGGAGGATCACTTGAGGCCAGAAATTCTAGACCAACCTGGGCAACACAGTGAGACCCCCTCCTCTATAAAAAATTATCTGGGTGTATGGTTTGCACCTGTAATCCTAGCTGAGGCAGGAGGATCACTAGAGCCCAGGAATTTGAGGCTTCAGTGAGCTGTGATCATGTCACCGCACTCCAGCCTGGGTGATACAGAGAGACCTTGTCTCTAAAAAAAAGAAATTCCTCACCTAATGTGCATAATGCAATGGTACATTTCAAAACTATTAAGAAAAGAGTATCATTGTCTTACCACCACAAATAAGTAAGTGAGGTGATGGATGTGTTGATCAGTTCAATGTAAGCATTTCACATTGAATATCAAATCAGTACACTGAACCCCATAAATGCATCAATATACTCAGTTATGATTTAATAAAGGGGGGAAAAAAAGAAACAAAGAAAAAAATCATTCAATGTAAACAGGGGAGGTGGGATGACAAAGATCCTTCCACGTTTGATTACAAGGTAGACCAGAGGACATAAGCACAGAGTAATTTTCAGCATGTTTATAGTTGACATTCAGCCAGCATACGGTCTGCTACAGGATCCCCAAGCAGAAATGCAAGCATTCCTCGGTGAGGTCACAGGGTGGGGCCACAAAACTTTCCTTGAAGAACCAAGGAAGAAGAGTTTAGAGTCAAATTTAAAAATAGCCACTATGCAGAAGGGAAAGCGGAATTCTCTTCTTCGTCCTTCTAACTACTCTGTCTTTCCAGCTTAACTGTTCCCTGGCTGTCTTCTTCATTCTGTTTGACACCTGAATGTGCAGGTGTGTTTGACACTTCCCCTGCACTTACTTCCTTTGCAACTTGAGCGCATCCTCTGTTAAGCTTTGTAGCCAACCTGTCAACCTCTTCGGGTCCCTGTGACTCACTAACGAGCATGTTTCATAAAACCCTTTCGGAAACAAAAACACTGAAAGAATACATTCTAGTATCAATAAGGGTAAAACATGTGATAATTGTTTTAAGAACCACACATTTATAATCTCTTAGAGCATTTGGTGACTTTGAACACAGCTCATGAACTCATGAATTGCTCTACAGAAGAAGTGGTTCTGCCAGAAATGCAAAGGTTTTCCCTGACATCTTGTTGATGCTTTGAAATTCATTGAAGGGCCAGTGGTCAATTTCATTCCACTCCACCTTTGAGTGAGCCTGTAATTCAGTGGAGTCTGAATTATCACATTGTGCTGTATAATGAGAACAACAGGTAATATATTTAAGAATATTTATGATAGGGTGGCACCTGTGGCTCAAAGGAGTAGGGCATCGGACCCATATGCCAGGGGTGGTGGGTTTAAGCCCAGCCCTGGCCAGAAACTGCAAAAAAAAAAAAAAAAAAATTTACGATGACAGTTGAGGCAGTTCCCTATTATCATTAATAATCTGTCCACAGACATTTTGGTAAGCTACTTGGACTCAACACTGAGCTGTTTCAGGCATAAGCCCCAGCTGCTACCATGTGGCAAATCACACTAGCAATCTGTTCACACAAATTTTGGTTAAAATTCCAGTCCCACCTTTATCTAGCCATATGATTTTGAGCACATAACCTTGAGCTTCTAGTCTCTTACCTAGAAATTAAAGATAAGTAAGTATCCTCTGGGAGGCCAAGGCAGGTGGATTGCTTGAGCTCAGGAGTTCAAGACCAGCCTTAGCAGGAGCAAATCCCCATCTCTAAAAAAAAAGTAGCTGGGCTTTGTGTCAGGCATCTGTAGTCCCAGCTACTTGGGAGAATGAGGCAAGAGGATCACTTAAGCCCGAGGGTTTGAGGTTGCTGTGAGCTATGATGCTACGGTACTCTACTGAGGGTGACAAAGTGAGACTCTGTCTCAAAAAACAAACCAAAGAAAGAAAAGTAATATCTACTGTATGGGATTTGTGCAAAAGAGTTAAACAAGTGAATACTTGATGCATAATCAGCCCTCCATGGCTCCAAGTATCAGCACCCCTTTGCTTCTCCCCAGCCCTGCCCCCGTTTCCCTGATGAAGTCTTCTGAGTTCAGGAAGGAGGTAGTTGAGACCTAGTGGAAGTTTTCCCCCTTGAAATTCAATTATCTATGCCCATTAAAAAACTCTGCCTACACATATATAAGGAGATTAAATACAACAACATATCTCACGGAAGAAACTACAACTTCTTTCTCTAGGTTTGAACACCATTGTTATAAAACCTGTCCTGAGAAGACCTTCCGTGAGCAATCGGAGTGCAAAGCGTGCGACACTAACTGTGGCAACTGTGACCAGAATGAGTGTTACTGGTGTGAAGAGGGCTTTTTCCTCTCGGGTAAGCCGGAAAATGGCACTGTGCAAAGCGAGAAGCAAACTCAGGATCTCCCCCCACTCCCAGAGATCAGAGTGCTCATATGATGGGGTTCAGGGGCTTCAGACTCTGGCACCTCTAGTCCCAGGAGGAATTTGAATTTGGTTTGAAAATAAACATTAGGCTTCACACCTGTAGCACAGTGGTTACAGCACCAGCCACATACACTGAGACTGGTAGGTTGGAACCCACCCCGGCCTAATAAACAACAGTGACAACTGCAACAAAAAATAGCCAGGCATTGTGGCAGGTGCCTGTAGTCCCAGCTACTTGGGAGGCTGAGGCAAGAGAATCGCTTGAGCCTGAGCCTGAGCCCAGGAGTTGGAGGTTGCTGTGAGCTGTGATGCCACAGCACTCTACCAAGGGCAACATAGTGAGACTCTGTCTCAAAATAAATAAATAAACATTAGCCAGGACTACTTCTTCTTGCTTTTATTACTGAAGCATAGTCCATATTTCACTAATTACTCTCCAATATCTCCAAGCTCATGGAAGCAAGAGTGAACAGGATGAAGAAGGGAGGAAGAACAAGGGAGGGAGGCGAAGATAAATGTTGTAGAATTGAAGTCACCTGGAACATTCAGAACCCTGGCCTTTTTCTTGAGACTTAACCCATGTTATATGTTCCTGTGCAACGTAAGAGTTGGACAAGATCCTTTGTCTGAGGTTTCTGTCAACTCATTGCATGTGATGAAAATGGGTAGTTAGGAGGGCGGCACCTGTGACTCAAGGAGTAGGGCGCCGGCCCCATATACTGGAGGTGGGGGGTTCAAACCCGGCCCTGGCCAAAAACTGAAAAACAATAAAAAGGAAGGAAATGGGTAGTAAGGAGAGTAATATACTGTGAGTCTCCAGCTGAAGAACTAACAGCCCAGCTCTCTGGAATGAGACAAACAGTGAGACAGACAGCCCACTATGATCTTCAGGGGTTCTCCATACAGAGATTTATTTTATTTGTAATTTTGCATGGCCTCAAGGATGTAAAGTTATTTATTCAGTGCTCTTAACCCTTTAAGTGGATGGCCAACTTAAGTTGGTGTTGGATTTATTCAAACACATTCATGGGTTGAGGTAAGCTAAAGCCCTCTTGGTTTCTTTAAAAATGAATGCAAACTGACCAAGTGTGGGGTCTCACCCCTGTAATCCTAGCATTCTGGAAGGCTGAGGCAAGTGGATTGCTTCAGCTCAGGAGTTTAAGAACAGCCTGAGCAAGAGCAAGACCCCATCTCTATTAAAAAAAAATAGAAAAAATAGCTAGGGACAGTGGCGAGAGTCTCAACTACTCAGGAGACCGAGTTAAGGAGATTGCCTGAGCCCAAGAGTTTGAGGTTGCTGTAAGCTGTGACTTCATGGCACTGTTCCCGGCAACAGAGACTCTGACTCAAAATTAATAGATAAATAAATAAATACGAATACAAACAGAAATGTTCCTAAAACTTCGTTTAGCCTTTTTAGAACTTGGTCTTGGGTGAGGGCAGTGGCTCACTCCTGTAATCCTAGTACTCTGGGAGGCCAAAGTGAGAGCATCACTGAGGCCTGGAGTTGACACCGACTACACAGCACAGCAGGGCCCTCTAGCTACAAAAAAAAATTTAACTGAAAAACAGCACTAAAAACAGAACCTGGCTTTGTACACGCCACCAAGGCCGGCTGACCAGAGTTCCACCGTCATGCTTCCTGCCTTTGATCTCACGTAGGTGGCAGCTGTGTGAGGAAATGTGGCCCTGGCTTCTACGGCGACCAAGAAATGGGAGAGTGTGAGCCCTGCCACCGAGCCTGCGAAACCTGCACCGGCCTTGGCTACGACGAGTGCAGCAGCTGCCGGGGGAGACTGCAGCTGCTGCGTGGGGCGTGCGTGCGTCCCGCCCAGACGCGCGGGGAAGGCCAGCTCTGGAATGGTATGTGCGGCCCGGAGGGAGCGCGGGGGGCTGCACGCCTACGCTGCCCTCCTCCTTCTTTAACCCCGATCCTCTGAGTTAGCCAGGAGAGAAAGGCTGTGCAAAGAAGCAAGAGCTCGGAGTGAGAATCAAGTTGGGGCGTTCCCGGTCTCTCCGATGCGATGCGAGTGGTGGGAGAGGGCAGGAAGCTGGGGTGGGCACATGGCCAGCAGGGGGAGCCCCAGCGGCCATTTCTGATTGGTCAGGGGCTGCAGTCTCTACCTGAACCAAGGAGGTGTGTAAAGAACAGACGTACAGGGAAAAGGCCTCGCGGCTATTTTCAAAAAATATTCAGTATAGCTGCTGTCACGTACATGTATCTCTTTGTTGTGGAAAGGAAACTTCACCCATATTGCAGGCTTTTCTAGTTAGACAAGGAAGAACCGCTCTAATGTATTAGAATTTTTGCTAAAACAGATGATCTTTCTGGATGAGTTATTAGAATTTGCTAACTTGCAAGCTTGCCTTTTAAAAGTTGCCAAGCCCTTGGGGCGGCACCTGTGGCTCAAAGGAGTAAGGCGCCAGTCCCATATACCGTAGGTGGTGGGTTCAAACCCAGCCCCGGCCAAAAACTGCAAAAAATAAATACATAAAAATAAATAAAAGTTGCCCTGCCCAGTTGCAAATGGGGACAGTGGGGGGTGGGGGGGCTTCTGAGGGAGCAGGAAATAGAAAGAGCAGGGGAGCCAGGAATCTAGCAAGAAAGACCTGCGGGGCTTCGTTCCTCTTTAGAATTTAGGAGTCTTTACAATTGGCCTCCTCACATTTCAGCCTCAGTTATGGGCTTCCTTGCAAGGTAATTACAAACTTTCAGTGACCTCTCCACTTCTGAGATGGTTACAAAACAAAACCTTCCAACTGCTGGAAAACTCTGACTCACAATCTACACAGAGACACTCATGAAAACAAGAGATGCTGTCCATTTCATTTTGAGACTAGCATTTGTTAAAAGGGTCACTTCAGTGCACAGGCCATAGCAGCGGAAAGGGCTGCGGAGGCTGAGTCTGCTGAGGGCCTGAGGGAGAGACAATGCTGAGGCTCTTGCGAGGTGGGAGAGCAAGGATGTCTGTGGCTGCTGTCTACTGTGACAACTTTGCACAAGTGACTTAAAGGAAGTGAAGCTCAGAGACTATCACAAGCACAGCAGCCAAAGGCCACAGGGAACACGGGATGTATTTCAGAGACATAGCTGGGAAGAAAATCATTCAGTCCAGATTGGGATATCGTCCGTGAATTATAGCGAAAGAGTTTGTCTGGCATTCAGGCATTTAAGAGACAGGGTGAGCCAAGAGGAAAATGGTCTGGTGCTGTGTTTGTAGCTGAGAACATCTGTATTTTATCTGGCGTCCAGATGATGAGATGGTCCAGGGAGCCAAGAGTCAGAGCGGGCTTGATTCCCCAGATGATTACACGTCCCTTCAACTGGACTACGCATTTTGCAAGCAGAAACCAGGCTTTGATTGTTCCCCTCTGTGGAAGCACCCTACCCACCCCGCTGTATTTTCTACTATTGCTGTGCAATGCTTTGGAAAGAGGAAGGAATTCGTCCATTTGGGGATTTCATACTAATAAGGGATTGCGGAAGCAGATGAGAATGTTTCTCATGGCTGGACAAAAGCAATCAAATTCAATGACAGAACTGCACTTTTCCATTTCTCTGGTCTATGAAATAAGACATGCAGGCCATTAGCAAAGAGGAAAAAACATTCATTCACTAAGCAAGGTAAGGCCACGTCTCAGCTTTCCCAGCGCTGAAATGGATAGTAAATGGGAGATGCATTCCATAAAGCCCTGGGAGTATTTGAGCCAATGCCTACATCTTTCTCCCAACTTCTTTTCCTTAAAAAAAAAAAAACAAGGTCGAAAGTGTAATAGGAGAGGAGAGGGTTCCAGAGAACAAACACTAATTAGCCACACCTTTAAGATGATGGGAAGCAGATTGCAGTCATCCTGGGTCAATGTAGAAGAAACCCAGACAAATGGCAGTGTTTATGAGACAATGTAACTGCCTAGGTGGTACCGACAAGGTTTTTTGATTCTGTTAAACACAAATTCAGATACAGGTAGGAAAAGTGAGATGACACAAACTACAATTCATTGTGAGCATTTTCTCACAATGCTCCCCAGTAGAAACAATAAGGTTACTCAAACACTACAACCAACCTTATGAGAATATAACAGCATGGGCTGGGAAAATACCCTCGAAATAGTTCTCCGAACTCCTCTTTTTATAAGCTGACTAATCAGAATGAGAGTGGCAACCACAAGAGAGCCATCATTCATGGTCAACTACCAATAGAGAGGGAATACCTTCTACCTGGTCCAAGGATGGAGATCCCTCAATGTATCAGACCATGCCTGACAAGTCCTCCAGCCAAGACTGAGTGATCCCCAAAGATGGCACCCAATTCTCTGTCTTCTAGCCACCAAGAAGTCACTGCTCAAATGTATAGCTCAGACCACTGTGTCAGTCACTGATGTACTGTCTTGCATGGTTACTTAGTCCTGTGTCCTTAAAAGGGAGGAATAAAACCAATATCAAACAGGCCACAGATGGCTTCAGCAGTGGCTCAAGCATTACACAAAGCCACTGCTGGTAGAAATGTTTGGATACAACAGGCCATGGGCTTTTTAAGAGGATGATGGCTTCAGCTGGTTTCCTAAAGCCATGGTTGGGAATGGAAACGGTTTCCTCTGTTACTGTGAAATCATTTGGAGTTTCTTAAGTGGTTTCCCCCCTGGTAGTGCTGGAAAGTCCTCGGAGTAATTCCTGCACATTTCTCTGACCCACCTACTTCCATCATTGATTAAAACCATGTTGCAGTAGGCTCTAATTACATATTCTGGTGATAGTCTAATCTGCAGAGCGCAGACATGGTGAATTAACTTTTTGTCTTTAACCACATCCTAGCAATTTATCACTAGCCTGCCTTTTGATCTCATTTCCTATGCTTAGGGAACGATAGGAATCCCAGAGTCAGTCACAAACACTGCAAGCTACTCGCACATGAAAAAAAAAAAATCAACTTCAATAGTGGGGAGATATGTTGCCTAATAGGAACTGAACTTTAGAAAACTTCAAAGATGCCACAGAAATCTGAGTTTTAGAAGGAATTTGAAGATGTAGACAGCTGCTTCACTTAATTTGGAAATAAGAGCACCATTTTTACTTAGTTAACCAACCAGAGCACAGAGGGCAGAAAACACGTGTCCCTGTGTAAGCAAGTAATTAAATGTTTGGCCCCGTACTAGAAAGGAGCCACTTGTATCAGCTTGCACTGATATCCAGGAACTTCTTTAGGGAAATTGTTAAACTATTGACAGTTTACCGTCAGTTATAAGTGGGAGTATATGCCATGGAAATTGGAACTACTACAAATCAAGTCATTTGTTTCTCTAGAGAACTGTTTCAAACCAGCACACCATCGGTTTGTCTCTGCCAGACTACTTTGAAAGCCAAATCAACGACCAAAACAATCTCTCTAGCAGATGTGGACTTTAGAGTTAGGCATACCTGAATTCAAATCCCAGCTGTTATTTACTAGCTGTGTGACCTTGAGCAAAGTATTCATCCTCTCTGAGTCTCGATTTCCTCCTCCATAAAATGAAAACATGAAATTACCTCACACAAAATCAGTTGGAGAATTAATGTGGGAGAATACCATATAAAGTATCCAGCCCACATATGACATAATAAAAGTTAATCCACTCTCTCACCCTTTAACCTGATCCAGCTTTAGCACTTGAAACACTAGTTTGCTTCTAAAGCGACATCCCCTAGCTCATGAATGAAAGCATGAGAGAAATACAGGTCTGGGAAGAATAGCCACAGAGGCAGAGTCCTGACTTAGCCAAGAACGTATACTCACAAAGATGTTCACAGCAGCTTTATATATAATAGAAAAAGGAAGAGAACAAAGTAAAAAAAAGTGACAAAAGAAAAAATTAAGTGAATTATGGTTTGTACAAATAACTATGCAAACATCAAAGTATTTACAGAGAATTTTAATAACAAGAGTAAATGGGGCAGCACCTGTAGCTCTGTGGGTAGGGCGCCAGCCACATACACCGAGGCTGGCAGGTTCAAACCCAGCCCAGGCCAGCTAAACAACAATGACAACTGCAAGAAAAAATAGCCAGATGTCGTGGTAGGCACCTGTAGTCCCAGCTACTTGGGAGGCTGAGGCAAGAGAATCACGTAAGCCCAAGAGTTTGAGGTCGCTGTGAACTGTGATGCCATGGCAGTCTACCAAGGGTGACATAGTGAGACTCTATCTCAAAAAAAAAAAAAAAAAGTAAATGCCTGTAAGATTTATTATGTTAAATGCAGCGTACAAGGTCAGTATTTTGCTTGCAGAAGATGTAAATGATACACATGACCTATCTATCCAAAATACATATCTGTAATTATACTCACTGATTTGATATAAAGAAGAGAAATCTCTGTGGCAAAATATACACAGGAGACATTTCTGGGTGGTGGGATTGTAAGTGAAGTTTATCATCTCTATCCTTTTCCATTAAAGAAAAAACTTTATTTTTTTTAATAAAAAAGAAGCTGTGCCCACTGCAAACCCATCTTTACTGAAGAGCCTGCTGCAGGAGCGACGAAGGTGGAAGGTTCAAATCAAAAGAGGTAACAGGGAAATAGGGAAGTGACAATCACGGCAGAAGAGAATTTCTCTGCTATGTAGAAACCAACCCAAGGAGCTGGGAGGCCAGGAGCAAATGGGGTGCAGAAGCGATGAGAGAAATGCAGAGAAGAGGGGCCATGAGGAACCTCCCAGTGGGTGCTCAGAGGGAAACCATGAAAAAGTTGAGCAGTGGAGACTTCTGTGAAGTATAAGACCTTTCTTTAGCATGCCAGGTGGTCATGCTGAGGGAGGATGTCAAAAAAGCCTTTGTCTCTGCAGACCTTTAATAGGCGAAAGAAGCACGTCTTACCTTCTTCCCAAGTCCAGTCTCTGTGGCATTATTTCAAATAGCAAAGCTTGGGTTCAGCGCCCGCAGCACAGTGGTTACAGCACTGGTCACATGGACTGAGCTGGCAGGTTCAAACCCGGCCCAGGCCAGCCTAACAACAATGACAATCACAACGAAAAGATAGCTGGGCCTTATGGCTGGTGCCTGTAGTCTCAGCTACTTGGGTGTCTGAAGCACTAGAATCGCTTGAGCCCAAGAGTTTGAGGTTGCTGTGAGCTGTGATGCCACAGCACTCTACCCAGTGCAACATAGTGAGACTCTGTCTAAAAAAAAAAAAAAAAAAAAAAAAAAAGGAAATAACAAAGCTTGGAAAAAACTTAAGTGTTTACCAGAAAGAAGTGATTGAAATGAAGTTACTATTATGTCCAGTCAATAAAATACTATGGAGCCATAAAAAAGGATGAGAAGGTTCTTTACGTACTGATAAAGAAAGACCTCCAAACTATAATTGCTTGTTTATTTAAAAAGGCAAGGCGGGCTCAGAACCTGTAGCTCAGCAGCTAGGGCACCAGCCACATACACCAGAGCTAGCGAGTTCGAACCCAGTCCAGGCCTGTCAAACAACAATGACAACTGGAACCAAAAAAATGGCCAGGTATTGTAGCCAGCACCTGTAATCCCAGCTCCTTAGGAGGCTGAGGCAAGATAATCACTTGAGGCCAAGAGTTTGAGGTTATTGTGAGCTGTGACACTACAACACTCTACCAACGGTGACATAGTGAGACTCTGTCTCAAAAAAAATAATAAAATAAAATAAAAAAGCAAAATGATAAACAGTGTGAATAAGAGATAGTTTGTATTAAAAAGGATGGAGAGTGGCTTGGCGCCTGTGGCTCAAGTGGCTAAGCCTCTAGCCACATACACCTGAGCTGGAAGGTTCGAATCTAGCCTGGGCCCGCCAAACAACAATGACGGCTGCAACCAAAAAATAGCCGGGTGTTGTGGCCAGCGCCTGTAGTCCAAGCTACTTGGCAGGCGGGAGCAGGAGAATCGCTTGAGCCCAGGAGTTGGAGGTTGCTGTGAGCTGTGATACCACAGTACTCTACCCAGGGAGACAGCTTAAGGCTCTGTCTCAAAAATAAAAAATAAAAAAAGGATGGAGAAGAAGAGATTGGAGGAGAGACTTCCCAATAAATGCCTTTTCTCCATTTTGAACAATGGGAGTATTATTTACTTAATAAAAAAATAAATAGAAAAAAATGAACCCCTTGCTTTAGCTAAAGTCATTTCTGAAGAATGGACACTATGTTTTCTTGATTGAAACGATTTCTTTCTTTCTTTCCTTTCTTTCTTTCTTTTTTTTCTTTTTTGAGACAGAGGCTCAAGCTGTCACCCTGGAAAGAGTGCCATGGCATCACAGCTCACAGCAACCTCCAATTCCTGGGCTCAAGCGAGTCTCCTGCCTCCCCTTCCCAAATAACTGGGACTACAGGCGCCCCCCACAATGCCCGGCCATTTTTTGGTTGCAGCCGTCGTTGTTGTTTGGCAGACTCAGGCTGGATTCGAACCCGCCAGCTCAGGTGTACACGGCTGGCACCTTAGCCCTCTGAGCCACAGGTGCTGAGCCTTTTTTTTTTTTTTTTTTTTTTTTTTTTGTTGAGGTCCTATCCAATCTAGAATTTCTGGGGTAAAATAAAGAGAAACTATGATCACGGTCAAAATTTATTCAGGAAAGTTAGGTCACTAATCTTGTATGGTAAAGAACTCTAGCTGGAGCTGACTTTTCCCCAGCCCAGGCCTAATTGCAATATTAACTGCTTGTACAGCGCTCCCTCTGGTGGAAAATATGGACATTGCAGAATTTTATACCAAATGTATGCAGTAAAATAGTAAATTGCCAGAATATGAGATACTTGTAACTATAAATACATATGTATGTGTAGATGCATACATTAAATCTTATATAAATATGAAAAGATTAATTTCATAGCTTTGTATGTAAATGATAACGTCAAAGGAAATCAGCCTGTAGCCTGTACACATAACATCAAATCTTTTCAAGGTCCTCTCTGTCTCATGAATACATAGCGTCATTCTTGGAGTAACTGCTCTTAGCTGTCTGTAAGAATCTTGGCTGATATTAGCATCAGAATTGTCGCTTATCTTTCTGCTGGCTTCTCTTTTGGCTTAAAAGATATTGTCAGGTTAAGAAAACTTTCTGGGATAGAACTGGGCACATTGGGAGTCACACAGAACACTTTTGTGACAATCCTGTTAGTTAAAACAGCTCTGTACAAGGCCAAATTGAGTCCTTAACAGGTCCCCCAGGGAGAGCACATCAAGTCAATCATCAGCTTTAATTAGTGCACTGGGAAAATGGGGCAAACTTTTCTCTGCAAACTATGACATAAACCAGGAATTTCTGGCAGCATAGTAATCTCTATCTCTGCCTCTGCCTCTGCCTCTGTCTCTACCTATTATCTCTATTTGAATCTCATATCTCTGTAGCAAGGCTCAGCAGGCTTTCATCCATGAGAGCTGTCTCAGAAACCCAGAGTTTGGACGGTGCCTATGGCTCAGTGAGTAGGGCGCTGGCCCCATATATGGAGGGTGGTGGGTTCGAACCTTGCCCCAGCCAAAATGCAACAAAAAATAGCCGGGCATTGTGGCAGGTGCCTGTAGTCCCAGCTACTCATGAGGCTGAGGCAAGAGAATTGCCTAAGCCCCAGAGCTGGAGGTTGAGAATGATAAAGTGAGACTCTGTCTCAAAAAAAAAAGAAAGAAAGAAATAGAAATTCAGCAGTGCCTCCAGGAACCACTCCAGATCTGAACCAGAGGACAGAGAGAGAGAAATGAAACATGTCTCAGAAATGGGCGGAACCTATAGTCAAGAGGCAGAGGGAGGACCTTTTTACTAGATGCACATTATCTCAGTCTTCACAACAATCCTATAAAGCAGGAATCACTTTCTCTTATTTAAAGATGTGGAAAGTGGGACTCTGAGAGTTTAATTACTGTATCCATGGTTACTCTGCCCTTACAGGGCACAGCTGGGATCTGGAGGCAAGTGTGACTAAAAAGTCCATGTACAGCGGACTGGCTCTCAGGGACAAAAAAGAAAGTGAAAGGCAGGAAGGGAGAAGGGGAGGCGACAGAGAGGAAAGGTCAATGCCACCAACAAACTGAGGGTCAGGGTCATTCAAAGCACACGTTCTTAGCTAGAATTTCTTTTTCTCATTTTCCCCTGTGTGAGTTACGCTGATTGCTGAGCAATTTCTGAGCTTTAGTCACGATCTCCATATGTATTGATGGAATGATATCTCTGAGATTGTTCTGTATGTCTTTGAAATTGTCACATGGAGTTGCTTTGGTGGCTTCCTGGAGAAGCCTGCCCTGGGACCCTCCAGGGGAGAAGAGCACACTTCTAATGTTTCCTGAGTTAATGGTGTATCAACCTAGGACAGCCTGCTTCAATCCTGACCAGCAAAACTCACGAGTGGGCTAACTATTGATGTTTAATGATGATTTGAGATCAATTTAGGCTGCATACCACAGTGGCTACTCTGAAGAACACAGAGACCCAGACAATGACCAAGAATGAACTCTGGTTTTCAAAGAACAAAACACAAGAGAAAAAGGAAAGAAAGGAAAAAGGAACTATGTTTCTCCACAAGAGGCACAGTGAATTCTCAGTTCTCTCCTTAAAGTGACAGTCATGCAGAACACATCTGTGACAGTCCCGTGGCAGTGGTCATCCAAGAATCTCAGGAAAAGAAGCCATTGCCTTTGACATTCATGAGTGCATACACACAAACACACATTCCCTCCCACACATGTTTAATACATGAAACAAGTATCCCCATAGTATTTAAGGCTATCTTATAAGATGCCACATTCCTTGTCACTGGAAGTTTGCAAAGAAAGTCTTCACAATCAATTGCCAACGAAAGAGTGAGAGAAAACAGTAACCGACATCCACAGAATGGCAATGGGAGGGTGCCATTAGCTAATGTAAAATCAAAGGGATTCTCCTTTGGGTGGGAAGACAGACTAGATTATCCATGCGATCTTTTGTAACATTATAAAACCACGTGCCTGTTCAAAGAAGACTGACTTCTTTCTTTCCCATACAGACATTTTCGGAAGATACCAGCCCTGTCATTCTTCTTGTAAAACCTGCAGTGGATCTGCAACTCTGTGCACTTCCTGTCCAGAAGGTTGGTATGGAGTGTACAGGAGGTGGCAAGGGCCAGGCCAATTCATTTAAACCCATGTATATTCGTGTCCTTGGATACAGAGGTTTGTAGGTCTTTGGTCTAATTCCACCCCATGTTCCCACCATAGTGGCTAGTCTGGAGACACACAGGGATCCAAAGACTGATTAGTAATCAAAACTGGCTTTCAAAGGTTTAAAAAAAAAAATTCTTAACCCAAAAGCTTGATGAAGTAAGTTATCAATTGATTTGGTTGCAGAATTTGCTAGGTCTAAGAGTACCTGACATTTTTAAAAGTTCTCTTAGGGCTGAGCACGGTGACTCATGCCTGTAATCCTAACACTCTGGAAGGCTGAGGTAGATGGATTGCTTGAGCTCAGGAATTCAAGATAAGCCTGAGCAAGAGAGAGACCCCATGTTTACCAAACATAGAAAAATTGGCCTGGCTCAGCACGGTGGCTCACACCTGTAATCCTAGCACTCTGGGAGGCTGAGGCGGGTGGATTGCCTGAGCTCACAGGTTCGAGATTAGCCTGAGCCAGAGTGAGACCCCCATCTCTAAAGATAGCCCGGCGTTGTGATGGGCTCCTGTAAAATCCAGCTACTTGGGAGGCTGAGGCAAGAGAATCACTTGAGCCCAATGCTGTGAGCTATGATGCCATGGCACTTGACCAAGGGTGGCAAAGTGAGGCTCTGACTCAAAGACTAACTAAATAAATAAACATTGTCTCATTCTTTGAAAATTCTCTATGCAGAATGAAAACTTAAGGTAAACAATATAAGAAGAGAAAAAGCCTGTTCGTTATTTCCTTTTTTAGCAACCAATACTGTGTTTGATGGTGGAGTGAGGAGGAACTAGGGCAACAACATAACGGTTCAATAAATTACCAAGTGCTTCCTCATCTATAAAAACAAAACACCACAATTGGCTCAGTGCCCATAGCTCAGTGGTTATGGGGCCGGCGGGTTCAAACCCTGCCCAGGCCAGCTATACGACAACGACAACTGCAACCAAAAAATAGGCAGGTATTGTGGTGGGCACCTGTTGTCCCAGCTACTTGGGAGGCTGAGGCAAGAGATTCACTTAAACCCAGCAGTTGAAGGTTGCTGTGAGCTGTGATGCCACAGCACTCTACCCAGGGCGACAGCTTGAGACTCTATCTCAAAAAAAAGAAGAATGTTTAAGTGACCATTATGAAGTCAGTTTAAAATGTACAGTGTTAATAGTGGGATCTGATGCAAAAGAAGAATTTAAGATAATAAACAAGCCACGATTATAGAAATTTAAAAACTTACACTCCCAAAGTGAAAGAGTTTTCTTGGAATTTGGGGGCTATAGGGGATTATATTTTTAAAAATTTATTTTGATTAATTATTAGTATTATTTTATTAATTATTATTTTATTTTTTAAAATTATTTTAAGAGCATATGTTCAAGTTGCCATGAATATACACTCACAAGGGTGATTTTAAAATTGGTTTTTTTAGTGATGATTTCTGCCTGTTTCAATTAAATATAAATAGACCGACTGTTTTTAAAGGGGGAGTTGGGTGAAAAGCTGCGATTTTGTTGGTGTCCTAAAGGTCAGCTGCCGTACACCAGGAAGACAAAGATGGCGTGTCAGTAAGACTGGTCAACGTGGGAAGGGGAAGCCCCACAATGACTCTTGCCTGATATCAGTAGGAAAGTAAAACAGGGCAAAAGCTTCCAGTTGTCAATTTCCTTTCTGGAGGTTCCCCTAGTGCTTGAGGACTACACATCACTAATAAATACTTTGGCAAATCTGAAATAAGTGTCCCAGATACTTTGGGCTTCGGCAAGGTTTAAAAAGCCATGGCAGGTGTCTCTACGTGGACACACATGATGACTGCTCTCGTCTGCCCCTTTCTTGGATTCTAGGTACATATCTGTTGGCTCAGGCCTGCGTTTCCTCCTGTCCCCAAGGCACATGGCCCTCCTCAGGGAGTGGGAGCTGTGAGAAGTGTACGGAGGACTGTGCCTCTTGCTCTGAAGCCACTCTTTGCAAGAAGTGCCAGGATCAGCCGGGCCACCCTCTCGTCCTCCATGAAGGCAGGTGCTACTCCCAGTGTCCCAAGTAAGTTTCCTTCCTCCTTTTACTTCCTGCTCGTGCTCATTCCCCTCACATATTTGGGGGGCAATTCCATCCTATTCACTAAATTCCTCTGCTCTGTGGTCACAGCACCCACATCAATGTTCTGTGTTGACCGTCTGACACTGGTGTTGGCACAGCAGCCAAACCGCACGAGGTCACATGTCTTCTTCATTGTGACTGTTCTATGCATATGTTATTACTTCTGGGAAAATATGTTCTTTTTCCACTTCATATCGATGGTCAAGTGTTATCAGCTCCTAACCAAAAATCAGTCATTACTTACTCATTAACCTTTGCCTGGTGAGATTGAACTGGAAGTTGTTATTAACTTATTTACTTAATGATGACTTCCCTTTCCCAACTCTCTCTTGGATTCTCCAAATGTTCCAAATGGCAATGCATTAAGACAAGAAAGAAAAGGATGCATTTTGCCTTCCTTCAGTTAGATGAGCACTCAGCATTTTTTCCTCCAGATCTGGGTTGAACCACTGTACAGATATGCAAGTCAAGATATTTTGTACTTTTTGAGCAGTGGGAAAACAACCACTATGATCTAAGAATATTTCAGGCTATAGAATTTGTAGACATGTGCTCTCCTGTTACAGGTAAGGTCATCTGATTACTGGGGGATCCCTCACCTTTGTTTATCAAAAAAAAAAAAAAAAAAAAACAGAAGAGACAGGGTCTGAAGTACATATAATATTCAGCTGATCTTAGGGATGGGGGGTTGTTGCTATTTCTGAGAAATCACCCTTTTGGGTGTGATCCATCCTTACAATGGCAATAAGATTTATAACAGGAACGTAACCTGCAATGAAACAGCATCCAGGTCTTACCGGATAAGGGGGTCTGGCCACCTGTCACTGTCAGCTGATATGCAGAGACAGGGATCGGTCTACTCAACGTTATTTGTCGGAAGGCCGGAATTCCGGAGAACAGTGAGAGTAGCCTCTCCAAGACTGTTCTGTTCTTCCAGTTCCAAAACCACAGTTTTATATGTAAAAAATTCAAAGCAAAGACCATGTTAACCTTTATTTTAAATAATAATCAACATAATAAACCCAGTGACCTATTATACTATTCCAATTCAAAAGTAAATCTCCTAAATCAATCCCCCTAAACTACTCAAAATAGACATCTTTAGGGTGGGAGCTAAATTGACAAAACAGAGAGTGAAGGTCAGGTAGAACCTAAACAGACCAGACCAGCTGTGTCAGGTCGGCCCTAGCCTTCTTGATCCATCTTATCCTCACTGCCTGTGTTCCCATGCGTATTCAGAATTATTTAGAAGCAACAGTAGTGGCCCCTACTTTTTCTTTCTTTCTTTTTTTTTTTTTTGGAGACAGAGTCTAACTATGTCACCTTCAATAGAGTGCTGAGGCGTCACAGCTCACAGCAACCTCAAACTCTTGGGCTTAAGCGATTCTCTTGCCTCAGCCTCTCAAGTAGCTGGGACTACAGGCACCTGCCACAATGTCCGGCTATTTTTCGGATGTAGCTGTCATTGTTGTTTGGCAGGCCCGGGCTGGGTTTGAACCTGCCAGCCCCAGTGTATGTGGCCAGCACCCTAGCTGCTGCTGAGACCTGAAACTCATTTTTAAGAGAGAGATTTAGTTTAGACAAGGTAGCTAAGTCTTTGTTCTTCAAATATACTCCATCCTAGTCAAAAAAACTATGAATACTAATACGTGAGGAAGCTTGATCTTAGCTTTCATCTAGATACTATTTATTTCTACCTCAGCTGCTTTTTTGTTTACTGAATGAATATAGCAAATAAATGACTGAGGCTTGGCGCCTGTTGCTCAAGCAGCTAAGGCGCCAGCCACATACACCTGAGCTGGAGGGTTTGAATCCAGCCTGGGACCGCCAAACAACAATGATGGCCGCAACCAAAAAAATAGCCAGGCATTGTGGCGGGCGCCTGTAGTCCCAGCTACTTGGGAGGCGGAGGCAGGAGAATTGCTTGAGCCCAGGAGTTGAAGGTTGCTGTGAGCTGTGGTGCCATAGCACTCTATCCAGGGTGACAGCTTGAGGCTCTGTCTCAAAAAAATAAATAAATAAATAAATAAATAAATAAATAAATAAATAAATAAATAAAATAAAATAGGGCGGCACCTGTGGCTCATCGAGTAGGGCACCGGCCCCATATACCAAAGGTGGCGGGTTCAAACCCGACCTCAGCCGAACTGCAAAACAGAAAAATAGCCGGGCGTTGTGTTGGGTGCCTGTTGTCCCAGCTACTCGGGAGGCAGAGGCAAGAGAATCGCCTAAGCCCAGGAGTTGGAGGTTGCTGTGAGCTGTATGACGCCACGCACTCTACCAAGGGTGATAGGGTGAGACTCTGTGTCTACAAAAAAAAAATGACTGAAATGATGATTACCTGTATGACTATTAATATCAAGATATCGAGTAAAAATTTGGTATAGAAGAGGGTCCATCATCATCATCACGATTTAAAGAAGACTCTGGCCACACACACTGGCTCACACCTGTAACTCTAGCATTCTGCGGGGCCAAGGTGGGAGCATCCTTTGAGCTCAGGAGTTCGAGACCAGCCTGAGCAAGAGGAGACCCTATTTCTACTAAGAATGGAAATAATTAGTTAAGCATTGTGGTGGGCACCTATAGTCCCAGCTACTCAGGAGGCTGAGGCAGGAGGATCACTTGTGTGCAGGAATTTGAGATCTCTGTGAGCTATGACACCACAGAACTCCAGCCCAGGGGACAGAGCAAGAATCTGTCTCCAGTGGAAAAGATGGAAAAATATTTAAAGAAGGCTCTGGTAGATTGAGTGACTTGCTGCATTTCTTCACCCCTTCTCATATCCAAGCCCTCTGCCTATAGCTTTGCAGCAGCTGCCACCAGAGGCAAAATGAACTTCCCTGTCCCTTGACTTTGGCTGGGCTATGCCACTTGCTTTAACCAATGAGATAGTAGCACAAGAGACTCAGGGAACTAAACATTTCCGGATCGAGCCAGTCACAGTGGCTCACGCCTGTAACCCTAGCATTCTGGGAGACTGAGGTGAGTGAATTCCTTGAGCTCAGGAATTCGAGACCAGCTTGAGCAACAGCAGGACTCCACCTCTACTAAAAAACAGAGAAACTAGCTGGGCGTCATTGTGCATGCCTATAGTTGCAACTACTCAGGAGGCTGAGGCAAGAGGATCACTTGAGCCTAAGAGTTTGAAGTTGCTGTGAGCTAGGATGCCATGGCACTCTACCCAGGATGACAAAGCAAGACTCTGCCTCAAAAAAAAAAAAAAAAATTGCCAGACTGAAATTGGCCTCTTGTGCTTTTGTCACGGCCATGAGAAGAACATGCCTGGATGGTTCCTATGCTGGGAACAGATGTGAAGACGTGGACCCAGTGTGCACCTGAGAGTTGAGCCCCTCAAGCTCCACCTGGACCTATTCACACACACACACAAGTGATTGTGTTTGAAGCCACCGAGTTTTGGGTCGGGGTGGTATTTTAGGCAGCAGCACTATAGCAATGACAGACTAATAGAAGGGTCATTACAGAAACAAGTGGAATAGATGCCTGTGGCACCAGAAGTTCATTTTCTCTAAGCTGGTTTATGATTTTCCTGCTTCTGCAAGTTCCAGGGCTTCCTTTCAGCTTTTCCCTTCCTTCATCTCCCAAATATATTAAAGAGGATTGAGATTTCACATTCACTGTGTTCACATACCAATAAGTGATTTCTGTAATGTATCCCTAAGCACTCAGAGATATTACATATGCAGTATATATAGAGATGTAGATAGCTAGATTATATATAGGTATATATAATTTATTACTAATCATGCAGAGATACTATATATATGCAGACATCAGATTCCAACTGAAAGAAAGTCAACTGCACAAACATACAGGTACTCACAACATGTGCACTGCTGTGTGAGGATTTTCATAGTGTGTGTTTGGAAGAAGTCATCGGAGCTTGACGAACAGCATGCAAAATCGAAAGTGGTTCCAATCTTACAGGACATTAACCCTTCTGAGGTTTTGAAAATAAGTTTTAATTGATGGTTTTAAAAATGTATTAATTGAATAAAAAGTATTCTCTATTGTAAAACTCTAACAAAAAGAAAACAACAATGAAAATTAGGGAATCACAGGGAAAAGAGACTGTGATTAAACTATGTGCAAATTCATAATTGTTGTTTCCACCCAAATCACATTCACAGGACCATGCCTGTCCTCTTCATTCTGTCTTTTGAGGTCCCTTCTTGCTGGCCTTCCTCAGTAATCCTGCAGATTCCTCTGGTTGGCAGTAGCAGCTGCTCTTCGGTTTTTAGGCCTAATCCCTCTGCCTTGGGTGTGGATCTTTTCCCTCATGGGTCACCCTCTCCAGCTGTGCCATCTCTTCCTTCTGCAGTGGCTTCTATGCAGAGAATGGCACGTGTGAACACTGCAGCTCCACTTGCAGAACGTGTGAAGAAAAAGCCTTCAACTGCCATTCCTGTGAAGGAGGCCTTGTCCTGCACCATGGAGTGTGCCAGGAGTCCTGTCCCGAGGGCCACGTGGCTGTGGAGGGTGTGTGCAAGCATTGCCCCGAGAGCTGTCAGGAATGCATCCATGAGAAAACATGCAAAGGTACTTGAGAGCATCCCAAGGGGGAGCACGGCTCTGCTGAGCCAGCTGGGTGGAGGAGAGTGGGGTGTCCAGAGAGACTGTGGGAGCCTGTCTCCCTCCCTTTCCTGAAATATATCTGTCCCTGTGCTGATCATTGAGGAAATCGAGGGTGAGGTACATCATTTTCATTATGACTTGTGCAAGCTAAGACAAACAGGAGCCTTTTGCGTCCTTTCTTCCACATGTGTACACACACAGAAGGTGTGCCAAGCATTATCCTAGATTCTAGAGATACAAATAAAAGTCCATATAATGCCTCTCTTTTTGAGCACAAAATCTTACCAACAGATATTAAACAATAAAAAAGAAGTAACTAGAAAATTTCAATTGTTACAAAGAATAAGGAAGAAAAGTTCAGACAACTATAAAACTGAGATTAGCACTCTGGCTGTGAACAATCTCCCCTCAACCCCTGACCCTCAGAATTATCTCCCAGGAAAATCTGTCTACTGTCTTCTTTGAAATAAGACAGACTCTGGCTCGGCACCTGTAGCTCAGCGGCTAGGGTGCCAGTCACATACACTGGAGCTAGCGGGTTCAAATCCAGCCCAGGCCTGCCAACCAACAATGACAACTACAAACAAAACATAGCCAGGCATTGTGGCAGGTGGCTACAGTCCCAACCACTTGGGAGGCTGAGGCAAGAGAATTGCTTAAGTCCCAAGAGTTTGAAGTTGCTGTGAGCTGTGATACCAAGGCACTCTACCAAGGGCAACATAGTAAGACTCTGTCTTTAAAAAAAAAAAAAAAGACAGACTCATTTAACTTTCCTTTCTAAGATACTCTTTGGGTGTGACCTAACATGTTTTCCAGGATTCCCCCAATTTCTCTCAAATAAGAAAATAAAGTCAATTCATTCTTCACACTGATTAGCCATTTGTTTATTGTTCTACCCTATCAATCCATGAAAAATTAACTAACCCAACAGTTCCTAAAGTGCTTTTTATGTTGAATGAAGTGTGAGATGCTTGATACAATTTTAAAAATCTGTTAATGCTCTTTAGGTTTTCCTAACAATACTGCCAGAGTCTTAGCCATCCCTGACTGCCACAACACTGAAATTTTTTCCATCTTCAAAGGGAAGGCAAATGCAATACATAAATCCAGGACCATCTAATTAGGCTACAATGTGTGGCCTCCTCCTTTCCAGGGAGGACTTGTTGGGCATTGATGCTATGCCCCAGCAGGGTGTGGATGGAGCAAGTGTACTCTCTGATCAAAAGAACCAAAGTGGTGGAGGACAGACTAGCCCCCTGCAAAAGCAATGAATTCCTCCCTCCTGTACCCTGGGGATAACTTGCTGCTTCCTCCTGCCCACAGAGTGCATGCCTGAGTTCTTCTTGCACAATGACATGTGCCATCAGTCCTGTCCCAAAGGCTTCTATAAGGACTCACGCCATTGTGTCCTCTGTCATGAAGACTGTCTGGAATGCAGAGGCCCAGAAGCTGATGACTGCGATGTCTGTGCTGATGCTTCCTTGGTCCTCTATAATGGGCTGTGCTTGGATGAGTGTCCATCAGGAACTTACTATGAAGAAAATACTAAGAATTGCAGAGGTAAAGACTTTCAGGATACATGGCCAACCATGGGATCTCAGGGAATCAAATGAGATATGTTTCTGCTCAGACAAAATAGGTTTTAGAGATTGTACAGTTTCAGCCCCAGAGCTGTCATCTCACCTTTTATTGTCCCACTGGAGGAAACATATTTTAAATTGGTTTTAATTAATTTTTTAAATGAGACTCATAAGGTCAGGTGTGGTGGCTCACACTTGTAATCCTAGCACTCTGAAAGGCCAAGGGGGGTGGATACTTGAGCTCAGGAGTTCGAGATCAGCTTGAGCAAGAGTGAGACCCCATCTGTATTAAAAATAGAAAAACTAGGCTCGGCACCTGTGGCTCAACGGGCTAAGGTGCCAGCCATGTACACCTGAGCTGGCAGGTTTGAATCCAGCCTGGGCCCGCCAAACAACAATGACAGCTGCAACCAAAAAATGGCCAGGCTTTGTGGTGGGTGCCTGTAGTCCCAGCTACTTGGGAGGCAGAGGCAGGAGACTCGCTTTAGCCCAGGAGTTAGAGGTTGCTGTGAGCTGTGATGCCACAGCACTCTATCCAGGGTGACAGCTTGAGGCTCTGTCTCAAAAAAAAAAAAAAAATAGAAAAACTAGGCTCGGCGCCTGTGGTTCAAGAGGCTAAGGCACCAACCACATACACCTGAGCTGGTGGGTTTGAATCCAGCCTGGGCCCACCAAACAACAATGACAGCTGCAACAAAAAATGACCGGGCATTGTGGCAGACACCTATAGTCCCAGCTGCTTGGGAGGCAGAGGCAGGAGACTCACTTGAGCCCAGGAATTGGAGGTTGGTTTGAGCTGTGATTTCATGGCACTCTATCCAGGGTGGCATCTTTAGGCTTTATCAAAAAATTAAAAAAAAAAAAACAGAAAAACTAGCCATGCATGGTGATGCAAGCCTGTAGTCCCAGCTACTTGGGAGGCTGAGGCTAGAGGATCAATAGCTTGACCCCAGGAATTCGAGGTTGCTGTGAGCTATTATGACACCACGGCATACTATCTGGGGCAAAAGAGTCTCAAAAAAAAAAAAAAAAAGAATCACTCATAAGCATTGCTCATGTAACTTTTGTTAGTAAGACATCATGTGGACGTGTAACCATACCCAGTTTATTGTGTGAAGTGCAGCAAGTCAATATATCAGTGCACTGGGCTGCAGCAGAGAAAGAGGTTCAATCACAAGGCAGCCAAACAAGGAGATCAAAGGGAATCTCAAATCTGCCTCCCTGAGGAGTCTGGGACAAGCGATTTTAAGCAGTTAGGATGAGTAATGGGCCAAGGTGTGGGGATTATAGATTGTTGGAAAAGTGCAGGGTGAGGTCATGGGAGGGGGAGATGGAAAGAGTGCATGATTACACTGATTCAGTTCTCCCATGGGGGTCTTCATACTGGTTGAAATTCAGGCTCTGAAAAACATCTGAGTCAATTCTTAAACAAAAACCTTATGATTCTAACATCAGAGAGCCTATCTGTAGGAACAATGGGGATTCAAGGTCAGTATTTAGTGTTCCACGACTTAGTAAGCAGCTAAAGGAGATGGCTCGAAGTACAGTCTGATTAGTATTTAATTATAACTGGTGGAGGAGGATGGAAAAAATCATATTTCTGTCCAGAACCTGACATATAATTCTCAATAACTGTGAGGACAGTTTCAGAAACCTCCTCACATCAGTGACTAAGAACTACTGATCAAAAAGAATTCTCAGGTTGGGTGGCTCACACCTATAATCCTAGCTCTTTGGGAGGCCAACGTGTGAGGATTGCTTGAGGCCAGAAGTTCAAGACCAGCCTAGGTAACATAGTTAGACTCTTTTTCCACAAAAAAATTTCAAAAAAATAAAATGAAAAAGAGTTATTGAATGAAGATTTACAAGAGAGAAGATGAGCCTTCAAAAGTCAACCAAAATGGGACATCTTTTTTGAAGTGTCAAACCTGGGCAACACCTGTGGCTCAGTGGGTAGGACACCAGCCCCATATGCCAAGGGTAATAGGTTCAAACATGGTCCCTACCAAACTGCAACAACAACAACAACAACAAAATAGCCAGGAGTTGTGGCGGGCGCCTGTAGTCCCAGCTACTAGGGAGGCTGAGGCAAGAGAATTGCCTAAGCCCAGGAGCTGGAGGTTGCTGTGAGCTGTGACACCACAGCACTCTACCGAGGGCAATAAAGTGAGACTCTATCTCTGGCTCGGCGCCTGTGGCTCAACAGGCTAAGGCACCAGCCACGTACACCTGAGCTGGCAGGTTCGAATCCAGCCTGGGCCCACCAAACAGCAATGACGGCTGCAACCAAAAAATGGCTGGGCGTTGTGGCGGGCGCCTGTAGTCCCAGCTTCTTGGGAGGCGGAGGCAGGAGACTCGCTTGAGCCCAGGAATTGGAGGTTGCTGTGAGCCGTGATGCCACAGCACTCTATCCAGGGTGATAGCTTGAGGCTCTGTCTCAAAAGAAAAAAAGTGAGACTCTGTCTCTGAAAAAAAAAAATTCAAACCGTTGAGGAATTGCCTGGTGCCCCCATCCCCCTTCGTTACCGGCCTCCCATCTGAAGCTATTCTCCTTCACCCTTCTCATCTTTGCTTCTCCTGCTCCAAGGCCCCCGTCCCATCTCCCACTCAGCCCTTCACTCACTGCGTGTTCAAGAAAGGAACGCCATTTTATATGTTAACTGGACATGAATTATGTGCCTCTTATTATTTATCAGAGAGAAGAAAAATAAAATAAATTGTCTATGACTAGAGGGACTCTCAGAACACAGGACGGAAGCATTCTGGGGGTGGGGGCTTTTCCGGAGCTCCAGGATGGAGGCCATTTTTGTGTTTTATATAAAGTGCTATTTGGCATCAGTGTCCCACCTGCTGACTTGTCAAAGCTGGACGGCTGTGCCTGCCTGCAGTGGAGGAGGGAATTAGCATGTGAGGCAGGCTGTGGAGCCAAGGGTCAACGTCATGGAGAAGTTTAAAGACTCAGCCAAGGGCTTCAGTGCCCTCTGGGTCTTACAAGGCTTAGGGCAGGCACTGAGGTTCCACTTCCAGCCTTTCCTGAATGTTCAATAACCAAAGTCATTTACCATAAAGAGAGCTTTGCAGGTTTCAGAGTATGTTTTCCTAGTTTGTCTGATTTAATTATCCCCTGGAGAAAGTCCCCTGGTTGTCTATCAGAACCACCCAGGATGTCTAAAAAAATACAGATGTCTGTACCCACCTCAGACCAACATTTTAAATTTCTTTGGCCTACCCATATACCCCGTAATTTTGATGCTTGGTGAGAGACAAGAGCCATTGAGGTGTCAGTCTCCTTCCTTTCTCTGAGAAAGGAATTGATGCGTCGAGAAGTTAGACACTTGCTTACTATGACCCAGATGGTAGGGACAGAGTGGTAACCTCTCTCAAGGTTTCTCCCTGCAACGCCATCACAGTTTCCACCGGTCCACAGGAAGGCTGGCAGAATCTGGGACTAGGAGAAACAGAGTGATCACCTGCATTGCCAGAGATAAGGTACAAAGGACCTGACTAAATCTCAAGATTTGGGTCGGCATGGAGAGGCACCTGGAACAGAGCGGTCTCTAAGCTGGGTCTCCTCCGAGAAACACAAGGCCTTTGGATCCATTCTGATCACTCCAAATTATCCCCTAATTGATAGTACAAACATTTCTGATCCTACACCTTTCTTGAGGCTCTGGATCAGCACTAGCAAGAGTGTTTTTTGAGGTCCTGGTTCAACTCCTGATCCTACTGCCCTCTTCTAGTTAAGTGACTGACCAGCCTCAATTTCCTGATCTAGTTAAAATGAGACGGCAATAGGAAAAATAGGAATACTACACCTCTGCTCATCCAGGGGCTGCTGAGTACGGGTCTGCTCTGCACTGTGCGTTCTTCCTGGCCGGGACAAAAGCAGGGAATGGTCCCGACAGAATCCCTGCCTTTGTGGAGTTCACATTCTTTGTGGGAAGACAGACTCTGAAGACAATTAAGTCAAGAGGAAAAATGAGACAGGGAAGGGAAACACAAAGATGGGCAGGATGGGAGCTGAAACTTGAGAGATGTACTGAAAGAAATCACTGAGAGAGGGAGGAAGCGAACCACGTGACAAGTAAGTTCACGAACTCATCCTCGAAGAAGTGCTACATACCTCCTTGCTGACTAGCACTACTGCCACCAGATGGCCGTGGGGAGTACTTGGAAGATAGTCAGCAATGAGGTATGCAGCACTTTATCTAGGATGAGTTCACAAACATACTTGTCTGGCCTCCTGTATCTGGGAGAAGAGAATTCTCAGCAGAGAGAATGGCAACTGCTAAAACTCAGAGGGGGGAGAGCGAGTTGGTTTTGCATTTGCCTATCAAATATTTATTGAGCACCTATAATAGGCCAGGCCCTCTCATTGACACTGCGCCTTCAAAAATAAATACAAAAGGGCAGCGCCTGCGGCTCAAGGAGTAGGGCGCTGGCCCCATATACCTGAGGTGGCGGGTTCAAACCTGGCCTGGCCAAAAACTGCAAAAATAAATAAATAAGTAAATAAATACAAAAGAGGACTTTTGGGGGGGGGGCGGGCAATGGGCAATTCCGTATAATATCTAGCAGCAATTGCAGAGTTAATGAGAAGTGAAGGCATTCCGGAGGTGGTGGGGCCCACAGCAATCACTAGGCGCTGTGGCAGCTGAAAAGGCCACGTGCTGGTGTGGACCACGGCTGCGGAATGCTTGTTAATATTTTGTTACAGTTTGGGTAATTATAGTCAAGCTTTCTAATATATCTGAGGTGTCTGCTGCAGGAAGGCGCCCTCTGGGTATTACAGAGAAAGCAAGCAGCCATTTTTTTCTCATTGTCCAACAAGAATGCTCCATCCCAGAGCCCCAGAGCTGTCCCTTACTCACGGCCCACACCTTTGGCAGAGCGCACTGGAACTCTCCAGAAGAAACGTGGAAGGAACGTGAACACCTTTTCTAGGGGAAGGTGTCCCTCCGGGGGTGCCAGGGTCCTCCCGCTCTCACTGTCTGTGTCCTGCCCCCCGCCCCAGATTGCCACAAGTCCTGCTCTACCTGCTCGTCACCGGGGACCTGCACGGCTTGTCGGGAAGGCCTGAGGCTGAACAGCCACGGGGACTGCGTGGCCAAGAAGGAGTGCAGCCACTCCGAGTACTGGGATGAGGAGGCCTCTCGCTGCACGCCCTGCCACGCTCAGTGCTTCAGCTGCACAGGGCCCGCCAAAGACCAGTGTCACGGCTGTCCAAGGAAGAGCCTTCTTCTCAGTGAGTTCCTTCTCCTCCGAGGAGGGCTTTGCATTTCCCTCCCTCTGGGAAACCACCTTGCACCATGCCGAGTGTCTAGTAGACATGGGGGATTTTCCTTTTAATTTTTGCTTTGTGTTGAGAAATTTTTAAGCCAACAGAAAAGGTAGGAGTGTGATAGTAAAGAACAGCACTCCCATGCCCTAATGAATTGCCTGTTGCTAATCTTTGATTCATTTACATTATCCTTTGCTTGCCCTTTCTTTATGTAAACATATAATAACCCACAATATTTTTTTTAAACCATTTGAGGGCAAGTTCCTCAAATCATGGTCCCTTTCCCACAAGTATGTCAGTACATATTCACACTGATGCATTGCCTCAATATACCATCCGTCTTAAATTTTGTCAGTTCCCCTTTAGAACAGGCTTCAGTCCAGAGTCAGGCACTGTATTTACCTTCCACATTCCCTTAGCCTCCTTTAATCTACAATGTTTCCGAAACTATTTTTGTCTTTTACAGCATTAATACTGTATGGGGTGGGGGCGGATTCTCACTCTTTCACCCTGGGTAGAGTGCCCTGGTGTCATAGCTCACAGGAACCTCTTGGGCTCAAGCGATCCTCTTGCCTCAGCCTCCTGAGTAGCTGAGATTGCAGGCACCCAGTGCATTATACTTTAGAATAGAATGCAGTCCCCATTCCCCTTTTTGGATTGGTGTGAAGTTTCCCCGTGATTGGATGGAGAGTATGAGTTCTCAGCCAGGATTCTTCACAGGTGATGCTGGGTCCTCTGAGAATCATGATAGGAGGTATATGATACCCACCCACCCACCTTCATCAGTGATGTTCATGTTAAGCTGGTGAAGATGTTCAGAGTATCACTGCATAATTACTATGTATTCCCTTGCAAATAATAAGCAGTCCGTGGGGACACACTTCAAGAACATGTAGGCCGGGTGGCTCAGGACCATAATCCTGGCACTCTGGGAGGCCTCGGCAGGAGGATTACTTGGAGTCCAAGACCAGCCTGAGCAAGAGTGAGATCCCATCTTTGCTAAAAGGAGGTCAGGAGTCCAAGACCAGCCTGAGCAAGAGTGAGATCCCATCTTTGCTAAAAATACAAAAATTAGCCAGGTGTTGTGGAAGAGGCTAAGGCAGGAGTATTACTTGAACTCAGGAGTTTGAGGTGGCTGTGAACTAGGCTGATGCCATAGCACTCTTCCTTGGGCAACAGAGTGAGACTCTGTATTGAAACAATAGTAATAAAATAACATGTAGCAGTTCTGCTCCTCATCAGATTTCCCCCTGAAGTAGTATCCAAAGTGGGCCTCGTCCCGCAGATCAGGACTGAACGTTCTTGCTCATTTGAGGCAATGCACTGCAATTTTGAGGGATACCATGATTAGGCTTGAAATAAGCATGGGAGAGAGGAAGTGAAATGAAACGAAACTCCACTAAAAGAAGAAGCTGTAGGAGGGAGAAGGCAGAGATGGCTGTGACAAGTGTTGGCGCTCGTCTCCCCGACCGGCAGAATAGGCCTGAGACACCAGATGCTCAAAGTGGAAAGTGCAGCAAGTCTTTCCTCTTCTTTTTGAGAAGAGGAATGAGTTCCCCTGCTAAGACACAGGGATGTCTACCTCATAGCACTCCTGATCACTTCACGATAGAAAATCCTGGAAGACAGCTGTCTTCTCCATCCATCCATTTGACTTTACAAAGCACTGTGACTGTCCTTCCCAGTAGTTGGTGCTTCATGAAAACATTTCCTCCAACCACATCTCCTACATAACCCCCCCACCCCATCCTTTCTCTCCCCCACCCCCCAAATCCCCAACAAGCTGGAACTTTCTTTCCTAATTATCCCTACTCTAGAGCGCCACCAGTGGTCACCTCAGATGCCTTCATACAAAGAGAAAGACATCTCATCACTGCAAAGTGGTCTTCCCTTAAACAGGCTAGAACTGAGTCATCAGCACTGGTGCGTGACACGGAATGTGACATGGCACAGAGCTGTCGTCCCCCAACGCCCAGGTACAGGATTTGTTCAGGCTTGGTCTTCTCACACTCTCACCACCCTGCCCCACACCACAAGGGTCAGGCTAGTTATAAACTAAATGATTTTTTGGAGGTTGTGGTAGCTGAATAAAGGCTCCCGCTCCCCCTAGAGACGTCATATCCCAATCCCTAGATCCTACAGATATATTACCTTGCACGATAAAAGGGACTTTTTGGTAGTTGTGTTTTAATTAAGGATTTTGGCATAGGGAGATTAGCCTAGATTATCCAGGTAGGCTGAAGGTAATCACGGGGGCCTGATAAGAGAGAGGCAAGGTGAGCTGTGGAAGGTGATGTGACCAGAGGCAGAGGGACAGGGAAGATGCTGTGCTGCTGCCTTGGAAAACAAAGGAGGAGGCCATGAGCCAAGGACTGCAGGTGGGTTCTCATAGGTGGAAAGGGCCTCTAGAAAGAACAGAGCCCGGTGGACCCATTCTAGACTTCTGACCCCCAGAATAGTAAGATCGTAAGTTTGTGTTGTTTCAACACAAGTTGGTGGTAATTTGTCAGAGTGGCTATGGGAAAATAATACGGAGGGAGGGCTTTTCCCCTTAGAGGTTTGAGGGGTCCCCTAGCTAACCGCGAGTTCCATCAGCTGAACAGGGGCTCAGACTGCAGTTTCTGTTGTACCAACCAGGCTGAGTCCACCTGATTTCTGTCCCCTTGAATTCCTGAAGGCCCCAGGCCATTCATCTTAGTTCCCAGGCATATCCAGTAGCCCAGGGGACTCCTGCACACCCCTCATCCCGCCACGCACACAGTGGGGAGAACATAGAGGAGGTGTGGATGTCACGTCCAGTGTCCAGACAGACTCTCTTCCTCCCACGACAGACACGACCTGTGTGGAGGACTGCCCAGAGGGCTACTATGCGGATGAGGACAGCCACAGCTGCGCGCCCTGCCACAGTTCCTGCAGGACGTGTGAAGGGAGACACAGCGGGCAGTGCCGCTCCTGCCGACCAGGCCGGCTGCAGCTGGGGAGAGAGTGCCTGCAGCAGTGCAGAGAAGGGTAAGCGCTCAGCACACATTCCCCCACTGGGGTCCACAGCCACTCACATAAAACCCATTTTGCAGATGAGGAAACTAAGGCTCTGACCACTTAGACAACCAGACTTGAGTCTCAGTGCTAGTAAGGAGCAAAGGTGAGCCGATTCACAATCAGGAGGAGAAACAGGAGAAGGCAAAGTGAACCAACGAGATAACACAAAGGGCCAGACTGTCAGATCAGGCTCACATGATCTCCGGTGGTGACAGTCCTCACTGAGGAATCAGAGGACCCACAATCGCAAGGCAGATGCAAAGCCTCCTTCCCCGAGAGAAGTCCAGGATCATTAATGGAGGTTCTTTTTCTTTGGCTTTAGGATTTGTTCTTATTCAAATTTAAAATTTCATTTCTCACCTGCTTATATGAAGAGAGCAGGGCATGGGGAACATTGATTTACAAAGGAAACAACTTCAGTTAACATCTCCATTTATATTATTAATTCTCCAATTTTTCATGTCCCCATAAATCCACAGATTAAGAGGTTTGTTATCATAAACAACCTAGACACACTTGATGTATTTCCTTCTAAAAGCATTTCATAGATAAGGACTCTATCATTTTTCTCCTGGGAAAAACAGAGTGTTTATTTGAAGGGCTGGTCACCAGCATATTTGGAAGAGGATTTGAGTGTTTCATCCCTTTTTTTCCTCCAGGGCATCCCCAGTGTAAACTGAAAGGCCTCTTCCTTCCCAGTCAGTAATCCAGGCCACCAAGAGCCTCCGGAGATTCCAGGCCTGAATAAAGAACTATAACCTTAGACCTTCCCCAGATGCTTTTGCCAAACTTGACACTTCTGCTCAGTCCTACAGGAATTACTGCTTGTATCATAACATATATATATATATATCATATATGTAATCTTTTTTTCCAGACAGAGCTTCCGTTGCCATGGGTAGAGTACTGTAGCAACATAGCTCACAACAATCTCAAACTCTTGGGCTCAAGCGATCTTCTTGCCTCAGCCTCCTGAGTAGCTGGGACTACAGGCACTAGCCACAATACCTGGCTAGTTTTTCTATTTTTTACTAGAGACGGGGTCTTGCTCTTGATCGGGCTGGGCTTGAACTCCTGACCTCAAGCTATTCACCCCTCTTGGCCTCCCAAAGTGCTAGGATTATAGGCATGAGCCACCTCACCTGATATATATCTATACATATATATATATTTTTTTAATTTATGTATTCATTTTAGGCAGGAGGAAGGGACAAGTAAATTCACACTAAATGAGTACAATGCATACTATCTGGGAAATAGGACACAATTATAACCTTGACTCAAACTGTACAAATGTAATGTATACAAGCAAACACAATTATAACCTTGACTCAAAAAAGTAATGTATATAACCAAACATTTATACTCTGATAACATTCTAAAATAAATTAAAATATATATATATATATATATATTTATTTATTTATTTATTTTAGAGACAGAATCTGTCTCTGTCACCCAGGCTGGAGTGCAGTGGCATCATCACTGTTCACAGCAACCTCAAACTCCTAGGCTCAAGTGATCCTCCTGCCTCAGCCTCCTAAGTAGCTGGGACTACAGGTGCTCACCAGGAAGCTTGGATAATTTTTTAAAAAAATTTTTTTAGGGATAGAGTATTGCTATGTTGTCTCATTCATTTCAGGGGTGTATATTGTCTTCCATCTTTATTTAACTCATTCATTCACTCATTTCTTTAACACATGTTTAATGGCTTGCCTTTAATGATACCTTGAAAGTATCATTGTAAGTAACAATGATACCTTGTAAGTATCAATAAGATGATTAAGGCAAAGACTTTAAGTTTTAGGAGCTTATTCTTCTATATCTCCTCCCATGAAAATGGTAAACTTCTGGAGGAAAATCACCTCTTATTTTTTACATATGCTCCTAAAACTTAGCACAGAGCCACACACAATAGCAGTTCCTGGAAAACATCAGGCACATATATCAATAAAGAAAAGGCTCTGATACTCAAGCGCCGGGCTGGGGCTACCTGCTGCATGGTTAGCTCTTCAGCTTCACCCTGTAGGTATCTGGGAAGGTCTAGATCCCACTTCCTTCAAATCAAGTCATTAAATTCTCTAAAGCACAATAGAAGGGGATAATCCTCGGGTCTAAACAGAATGCAGACCATGGACTTGAAAAGACAATTGCTCCACAGGGTGTGAAGTTACCCATAAAAGGCTTTGGAGAGACATAGTTTGCTGGTGGTCTCTTTAATGAGGAAGAAATGGGGCATTAATGATGAATAAGTGGAGAATTATTTCTTTTGTAAAATCGATGTTCCATATGAATAGCAGAAGCCTTGTATGCTTTGAAAAACCAAGTGTGCAATTCTTTGCACCCTGTTCCAACACACGTAGTTATTTTGGCCCAAGTTACTGCTGGGGGTGGAGGCTCATGCCTATAATCCTAGCACTCTGGGAGGCCGAGAAGGGTGGATTGCCCTGAGTTCAGAGGTTTGAGACAAGCCTGAGCCAGAATGAGACCCCATCTCTACAAAAAAAAAAAGCCAGACATTGTGATGGGCACCTGTAGTCCCAGCTACTTGCAAAGCTGAGGCAAGAGAATCACTTAAGCCCAAGAGTTGGAGGTTGCTGTGAGCTATAACGCCACAGCACTCTACAAAGGGCCACAAAGTGAGACTCTGTCTCAATAAAAAAAGGAAAAAAAGGGCTCAGCGCCTGTGGCTCAACGCGCTAAGGCGCCAGCCACATACACCTGAGCTGGCGGGTTTGAATCCAGCCCGGGCCGCCAAACAACAATGGTGGCTGCAACCAAAAAATAGCTGGGCATTGTGGCGGGCACCTATGGCCCCAGCTACCTGGGAGGCGGAGGCAGGAGACTCGCTTGAGCCCAGGAATTGGAGGTTGCTGTGAGCTGTGATGCCACCGCACTCTCTCCAGGGTGACATCTGGGTTATCATATGACCTCCACCACTTCCGGCTGTGTGACCTTCAGCAAGTCACCAGGCCCATCTGGCGAACTGAGCTGCTGGGGAGAAACTCAAACAAGCACCATCCCACTGTGCCCTGCCCTGTCAGTCTCAGGTGTCTCCTGCCTTCGCCTGACACAATGTCACACCCTTACTGGCCTTTGGACAAGTGACACATACACAGCTGTCACTTTGACATAGAACCCTGACGTGGCCTGACCAGCAAGTGTCCATAGTCAATGAGCTGACAACAAACAGCCTTATTAAATATGTCAGCCCAGAGGGCATCAGACCAGTGCCAGGTACATGGGGCCTCAGTAAATTGGGGAACGCCAACCTATGTCCTCCACTCACTCTGGGAGGCTGAGGGGGGTGGATTGCTTGAATTCAGGAGTTTGAGACCAGGCTGAGCAAAAGCAAGATCCTATCTCTAAAAATAGCCAGACGTTGTGGCGGGCACCTGTAGTTTCAGCTACGTGGGAGGCTGAGGCAAGAGGAGTGCTTGAGCCCGAGAGTTTGAGGTTGCTGTGAGTTATGATGCCACAGAACTCAGAGGGCAACAGAGTGAGAGTCTGTCTCAAAAAAAAAAAACTAACATCCAGACAGGACCTTAGTACTCACCTAGTGCAACCCTCTCAGATTACCCATGAGAGTCTGAGACCCAGAGAAAGAAAATGTTTTGTCCTGGGTCACACAGTAAGTTTAGACCAGAGTGGCTCAGTTTGCCCAGTCTAGAAATCCCCAGTCTCTCCCAGCAGGTTGGGGCAGTGACAACTTCACAGCCGAGAGGAGGATTCCTCGGTAGCCCAGAGCCCCCACAGCACCATGCAACAGAGGTCAGTAACACTTCCTCCCAGCATCCCTGGTTCCCGACCAGAATTCTGCCCTGGACCTCTCAGAAGCCCGCAGGACCTCAGCACCACCAATTGCTCAAAAAGTGAGGAGGAATAGGGGTTGGACAGCCCACACTCTCCACTAGCTTATTTATAGTGTTTTCAGATGAGTCAGACACAGAGCTGCCCAGCACCGTGAGGGATGCACCCTGGGAAATGTCATGATACTGAGCTTTGGAATCCCACCCTGGCCCCTTCTGCTCCTCCTGGAAAGGGAGAGGCAGGAAGCTGGGACCCGCAAGGGTCTATGGAGCTGTCATGGTCTGAGCCCAGAGCAGGAGCAGGCGCTCTAGCAACCCAGGCTTGTGGGGACAGATTGGGGAGCCCCAGGCAGGGCAGGGGACAGGGGACCAAGACCGCATGCCCCTCCCCTTCACCTGCCCAAACCAGACAGAATGACAAGCTCAAGAAGACAGTCCCACAGCATGGCCCAGGCGCCGGCTGCCCCCACTCTGTCCCTGTGTGTGCTGCTATCCACCCCCACCCAGAGACCAGCTATTTCTATATCTCTGGAAAGGGAGCCCAAGCCTCCAAGCCTCCCCCCACCCTTCTTGCTCCTGGCAGCGCTCTAATTACTTCCTCAGCTGGGTGCCACATGCCATGGGCACCCCGTCTGAGTCCGCCAGGAACAAACGCACCTGCGCCCACACACAGCTTCTCACGGAGGCTGTGCTCAGATGCCCCTGCAGAGAGCCTCTCTGTCCCAGAGCCCCTTCATGAGTCTGAGCTGAGAGTGTGTGGGGACCTCTGGGACCCACCCTCTCCTTGCAGCCTTCACCACAACCCTGGAGGAGCCATTGCTTGTTCAGCAAGCCCCGCTGGGTGCCTGGCACAAGACTGGGGTCTGTGGGGTGGGGGGGAGTAGGGAGGGCAGGGAGATGAATAAGCCTGTCCGCCCTCAAGGGCATAAACAACTCATTATGCAACTAGGAAGAATAAAGTAAGTGCTAAATTAAGGTACAAGCTGGGCGCTGAGCCTGTAAGCCCTTAATTCTTCGTGACTTTTTTTCCTTATTATAAAAGCAATTCATATTCATTTTATAAAAAATTTGTATATGCAGATAACAAAAGGAAAATTACAATACATTCATTATCCAGCCGTTCAAAGACAGCTTTGTCCATACCTTAGGCCCAGACTTCCAGATCTTTTGAAACAGAGAAAGGAGAAGTCTCAGATGGGGCCTCTTAGCCTGGCTCTTGGACAGTCTCTGGAGCAATTCAAATTCATAAGAAATGGATAGAAAGATTTCAAAACAAGATATTATGAATAGCATGACTTGTTTGTGTAAAAGAAAAAAAGTCCAAAACTCTTTACATGCCTAGAAAATGTCTGGAAACATGTACACTAAAGGGTTAACACTGGCCAGGACTTTCTTTTTCAGAGCTTTCTTTGAATTATTATAATTAGCATGTATTTATATATAATTTTATAATCTTTTAAAAATAAAACTTTTCAACTTCTCAATAAGTAATTTTCAAATTTCCTATGGTATTGTCAGTGAAGTAAAAATCAAATCACAAGTCTTTTGCTAATTGATTGGACCTCTCTCAGCCAAGGAGACCCCAGAAACACCGTAAAACTAAGTCCCCAGCCATGACAGATGAGCGAGATAAAGCACAATTACACGGGCATCATTTCCTTTCATGAATATTCATGACTCCTCCTATTACTTATTAAATATGTATATTTGACCACCACTTATGTGCCTGGTTTCTGGCTGGGGCTCTGCTTCCCAACCTGTTGGAATGACCACCTAGCAGGTTGCTACCCTTTCTGAGAAATAAAACTCTCCTTTTTCCAAAGTATAAACCTCACTAATTGATTTTTCTTTTAGTTAACATGTCTTATCTTTGCACTTAAAATAATATAATGTTAAAACCAAAGGGGGATGCACAACAATTCCACTCTTTGGTTCAAGAGAATTGAAAACAGGTACTCAAGCACACACTTGTTCACAAATGTTCATACCAGCACTATCCACAGTAGCCAAAATGTGAACACAACCCAACATCCATCGATGGCTGAATGAATAAACAAATTGTGTCACATACACACAATGGATTATTAGTCGGCCAAGCACAGAAATGAAGCTCTGACACTTGCTACTAAATGGATGAAACTTGGAAACATGTGAAGTGAAGGAAGCCAGACTCGAAGGCCATATAATATATGATTTCTTTTATTTGACATGACCAGAATAGGCAAATTCATTAAGAGGGAAAACAAATTAGTGATTACTGGGGGCCGGTATGAGGGAGGGAATGGGGAGTGAGTACTTAATGGGTATAAGATGTTTTTCTGGGGTGATAAAAAAGGTTTGAAACTGGTGGCTTTGAAATTGAAAATTGTACAACATTGGGAATGTACTGAATGCTACTGATTTGTACACTTTAAGATGGTTCATTGAATGTTACCCGAACTTCACTTTTAAAAAATTTTAAAAGACCACTGAAATACTAAAAGAAAAAAATCAGTTCTTATTCAGCCTCCATGCCGGCTCCACCGGGTTCCTACCCTGACAACCAGCAAGTATTAGTTTTTGTCCTAAAATCTACCTTGATTGATATTAACATAGCTATTCCAGCTTGCTTGCTTTCTTTTTTGGGGGGGGAGGGGAGACAGAGCCTCAAGCTGTTGCCCTGGGTAGAGTGCTGTGGCATTACAGGTCACACCAACCTCCAACTCCTGGGCTTAAGCGATTCTCTTGCCTCTGCCTCCCAAGTAGCTGGGACTACAGGCGCCCACCACAATGCTGGGCTATTTTTTGGTTGCAGCCGTCATTGTTGTTTGGCGATCGGGGCTGGATTCGAACCCTCCAGCTCAGGTGAGTCACAGGCGCCGAGTCTCCAGCTTTCATTTGACTAATGTTAGCATGGTATATCTTTTTTCTTTGAATACATTTGCCTTTCTATTTAAATTGGGTTTCTTATAGGAAGCATGTAATTGGGTCTTGCACTTTTATCCAGTATGACAACCTCTACAATTCACTGGTTCAGACCATTTACATTCAATGTGATTATTGCTATGATTAGCTTTGAGTCTATCATTTTGCTGTTTGTTTTCTATTTGTCCCATCTGTTTTCTTATTCCCCTTTTCTGCCTTCTTTGGGGTTATTTTTGATGATGCCACATTATCTCCTCTGTTGACTAAGTAGCTATAATGCTTTGCTATTTTAGTGGTTGTTTTAGCATTTATGATACACAGTCTACCTTTTTGTGATGTTGTATCACTTCACATTGGGTATAAGAATCTTGCAACACTTAACTTCCATTTCTCCCTTCCTGGCCTCAGTTTTCCCTCCCTGTGCCATGCCCTGGAAATGCTTTCAAGGCAGTAATCAGGGACAACCATAGAGCTCTCTGGGGTCCCTGAATCTTGTGGTCTCATATCTAGTGTCTTGAAAACAATTACTTTATGTATTTTGTCTGGGTTTCTTTTGTTTGTTTCAGATGGGAAGGTAACCCCAGTCTTATTACCCTGTCTTGGCCAAAATCAGAAGGCCCCAATGTCTCTATGAGTAAACCTGGTATCAGAAGCCAGGCCCCTTCCCAAGGCGAGGTAGTGAGTAAGTGGCCAGACAGGTGTCCAGCCAGGCCTGGTGCTGTCTTCCCTTCCCCACTGCTCCTGCAGGAACCACCAAGAAATTAGAAAGCCTTGTCAGCAAGATAAGCAGACTTTTGCCACCATAGCAAAAAGCTGCCTACAGCATTGTCACCTACTTTGGAAGCCAGTGTGACAATTCTTATGCAAAAAGTTACCAATTAAAGAGCAACTTTCTGCATGTTTCAAGCTTCACCTTAAATGCCCTCCTTTTGCATCTTCGGAAGCCCTGTGGTGTGTGCTGTCTGCCAGGATGCACTGATCTGCCAAGCATGCTGGGATCCGCTCCCTCCACGGATACTCAGTAATCCACAATATGGTGTAACCGACGGGACAGTATCCCCCGTTTACCCTCCCATGAGTGTTTTCTGGCTGAATCTAATGACCTAATCTGAGTGCGTGTACATATGTGTGAGCACGCACCAGAGTGTGTGTGACTTAGAGATAATAAAGAGGTCTCCTACAGTAGTCAACTTGCTTTGGGTTCGAGGACCTATTTGACTTTAACCAGAAGAAAAGAGACAATGGCACCTTTCCTTAAAATTACTTGGGACAGGCTGGGTGCAGTGGCTCACACCTATAATCTTAGCACTCTGGGAGGCTGAGGCAGATGGATTGCTTGAGCTCAGGAGTTCCAGACCAACTTGAGCAAGATCGAGACCCAGTCTCTGCTAAAAACAGAAAAACTAGCGGGCGTTGTGGTAAGCACCTGTAGTCTTAGCTACTCAGTAGGCTGGAGCAAGAGGATCACTTTAGCCCAGGAGATTGGGGTTGCTATGAGCTATGATGCCATTGGCACTCTAGTGAGACTCTGTCTCAAAAAAAAAAAAAAAAATCACTTGGGGCAACTGGCTCAGGCAAGGCTCCAACAGAATCTTCCAGGAGGAGGAGAAATGAATTGCCTCACTTCATTAGATTCAACCAGAAGATAATCATAGGAGGGTAAGTGGGGAAGATGTCCAATCAGTCATGTGACATTGTGGATTACTGAGTACCTTTGTGAGAAGCCGATCTCTGTACCCCAACTCCCCAGACAAAGAGGAGTTAGGAGATCACTTCTCATCTTCTCCTTCAACAGCTGATCCCAAAAATACTTAGTGTGGGAAATCAGCAAAAGCATTAGCTTTCACTCCTACCAGCATTTTGCTACGTGTCAATTTCATGTAAGGCTCTGCTATTCCACAACACCGTCCTTAACCTGGCCCAGACTCAGGCTCCTCATCTATAACTGAGCCTGTGAATACCAACCTCCCAGGTTGATTGGTAAGTAACAAACATGATGAATCTGGCACGGACTAGGGACCTGGGTCTTCCATTCTCCTCATATTTTAGGCACTTGGCTACACATTTGCTGGCATTACCCTTGGAAGTCTGGTCCCACTTGTCAGTCTGTTGCTCACAACTAAAACCAATGAAAGAAAAACCACTAAACAACACCCACCCTACTCTGTCTAGATCAGAGGTTCTCAAACTTTGCTGCACATTAAAATCCCCTGGGGAGATTTTTAAAGATCCAAACAGCTAATTAAATCAGAATCTTGGGGGATGGAGTCTTGACATCAGGAAATTTTTTTTTCTTTTGAGACACAGCCTCAAGCTGTGGCCCTGGGTAGAATGTCATGGCATCACACCTCACAGCAACCTCCAACTTCTGGGCTTAAGCGATTCTCTTGCCTTAGCCTCCCAACTGCCACAACACCAGGCTATTTTTTGGTTACAGTTGTAATTGTTGTTTGGCAGGCCCGGGCTGGATTCGAACCTGCCAGCTCTGGTGTATCTGGCCGGCGCCTTAGCCACTTGAGCTACAGGCACCAAACCAACATCAGGAAATTTTTAAGCGCCCTAGAAACTTCCCAGGTGTGGCCAAGTTGAGAAGCAATGATTTTGCACATTGGGTCCTGAAGGCTCCCTGTGCCCCACCCTTTTTTTCACCTCAGTCCTAGCACATGCCTCAGGCTCCCGGAGTGCTGTGATCAGGGTGCAGGACCTGAGGGGGGGCAGTGAGATAACACTCAGGGAGCCCACATTTTCAGGTTCTCACTACAGTGAGCACTTCCCCACCCTGAAAATGAGGACTACCTTTTGCTCCCTAATACTCTGCTCCTAAGCTCCTAAGGAGGCATTCTGTCTTGGGGTCACCCCAGTGCCCCCTCACCTACTCCCCACTCTCTGACCCTTCCCTGGCCATCCCCAGTGTGCCTCCCCACTTCCCTGCACAGGACCATGATCCCACCCCCTGGCTAGAGCCCAGCAACTGTCAGGCCACCTGGCTGAAAGCAGGTACACCCATCAAAGGCAAACAGGACAAGGTGGCCCTATAGGCCAGCCAGCCACCATCTCACTCCCTGAAGTTGGCCCACTGCCTGGGTGGACAGTTCAAAGATTCCGGGAAATAACAAGACTTGGCAAAGGCAGGTGTGACCTCTCCTTCAGGTGCAAGGGCCAGCAGGCTGGAGAAGACATTTCTCATGGCCTCAGCCTAGAGCCTGGAGGATGGAGTTGGCCCCAGCCTCACCCTAGAAAACATGGTTTGTGTCTGACTCCATGGCCCTGTCAGCTCCAGCCTCCTCCTCTGTGTGACTGTCATATAGGTGAGCTGGACAGCACCTAGGGACCTTCTCTCCAGACTCTGCTGCAGTGGGCCTGTGTTTTGAACCAGCATCCCCAGGTGATTCTGAGACCCCAGTGGTCCAGACCTTGAGAACAACTTTCACTGGCCTTGGTGCCACCACCATAGCATCTGGCTGTCCACCATTCCTACCCCAATGCACAATGACAGTCTTCTCTTAGGAGAGGGTGGGATGGGCTCACCCACTCTGGGAAGGAAGAGCCCAAGAAGACTTGGACAGGGGCACCCTCTAAACTCTCATGCCCTCCCCTGCGCAGCCTTCACCAACTGTCCCCATCCATCCAAATGAGCTGAACTATCTACAGAGCCAGCAGGCCTGAGGCCAGAGAGAGTCGTGGGCACTGCAGCAAAATGAAGCCCAGCTGGGAGGGCTGCGGCCACTTCTCAGCTCCACAGCTGCTGCCCTGGAGGAATGTAGACCAGGCTTGCCAGATCTCCCAATTTGTTAAGAAAAGTCAGAAATCTGACCTTTATGGGCAATTTCCACATTTTTAAACCATGAGAGCCAAAATGAGCATATCTGGGAGCCAGATATGCTGACCCATGGCCACCCATGTGCAGCCTGTCTAGATAGCAAGCCCCTCAGGATGAGAGGCTCCGAGGACATCCTTGGTCCGCTGGAGCCAGCATACTACCTGGCAGCCACCAGAAAGTGCCCACAGCACCAACAAATAGGGCAAAGCATGGTGTCGACAGGCAGACAAGAGGGACATTTTTGTGAGGAAGGGGGACTTCCTTACTACCCCTGAGATAGCCTTGTCAGTCAGCAGGCTCGGGGCCCTGTCTAAAAGTCCCATGTCCCCTCACTGTCGGTGGAGGGCTCATGCCTACCTCACCCAGCCCTGGTGCCTGCCACTTCCAACATCCCTGGGTATTCTGTGAACACCCTGGGTGAGGCAGACCTCTCTTGGGTCATAAGCTTTATCCTCTCCCTCCTCTCTAAAGCCCCCCCCTCAGTTGGCATGTGAAGACAAACTTGGTTGATGAGGAAGAGGGGAAAAAGGGTACAGAGGAGGGGGGTGGAGGAGGCCTCTGGAGGGATGGAACTGTCACCGATCTGGCTGGGCTCACACAGATATATGCACATAGAAAAAGGGCATGAACTTCACAGTACATTTAAAGATATGTGGACTTTACTGTATGTAAATTTCACCTCCATAATTTAAAAAACATGGCAATGGAAGAAAGGCAATGAAAGGCCTCCCGCAGATACCCATAAACCAAGCTGGAGACCTGCTTACCTGCTCCTTGGGAAAGCTTAAAAAGAGATACAAAGGCCAATGATGTGTAAGAACCGCACCCCCCAAATAAGCCATAGTCCTGATTTCTAACAAAGTTAGCCAGCAGGTGGCCCAAGTTCAAGTGCAAATACTTAATTGGAAATGTGCTCAGGGTGGAAGACTTGAAAGCAGGCAGTAAGGAGCACTTAGAGCACTCCAGCCTTCTCGCCAACAGTCTGTTGGCCTCAGTGACCCCAGCTCATCCTCACAGTGACCCTGAAAGGTGGCTACCATGTCCCTTATTTAGAGGCCCTGGGAGGTACAAGGACTTGCTCCAGCTCACACTGGCAGTGACAGGCTCACACCTCAGCTCCCAAGTCTGTGCCTTTGCTTCTGCCTTCAGAAGAAAGTGTGCCCCTCCTAGCCATCCTGTATTAGAGAGGAATGCAGACGTGTCTATAGCAACAGCCAATTACCAGGGACAGTCATTTTAGCCAAACTTGCTTTGGGGAATACTTTTGTGTGGGGGGCTAGTGGTCAGGCTTCTTGTCAGAAAAATCTCTGCTCTCCTGAGGCAGCGGTCTTGGAGATGTGCTGGGCTGAGAGCTGTCTCTATTTCACTCATTTATAGCCTGAAGACTGGCAGAGAGTGCAGCTCTCCAAGGGTTGATGAAAGAGGACATCTCTTCCCTCTGACAGATTTTATAACAAAGCCCAGACAGTAGCTACAAAGGCGGGTCTGACAGTGAAGGAGATGTTCTACCCCTTTGCCAGGAACCCAGATCTCCTCAGACAGGCCAGGATGGCTTCAGCCACTAGCGTGATGGTGACACAGAAAGTTAGAAACACCATGGTGGATGCTGTGAATGCCTAAAATCCTCTTCATTGCTGCAGACTCTGATTTGGGGGGAGGGCTCTTGTTTGTTTTTTCCAATTTTTTTTATTAGATCATAACTGTGTACATTACTGCATTTATGGGGTACAACGTGCTGATTTTCTATATAATTTGGAATGTTTACATCAAACTGGTTAACATAGCATTCATCTCACTTATTTAATGGTTGCGTTTAGACATTTATATGCTACTCAATATATTTGAGGCATACCCTTGCAGTACGCACAGTAGGTGACGTCCCACTGATTACCCTCCCTCCACCCACCATCCTCCCCTTCCTCCTCTTCTCTCCTTCTTTCTGGGCTATAATTGTGTTTTATCTTTCATATGAAATTGTGGGTGATTATATATTGGTTTCATAATAGTATTGAGTACATTGGAATTTTTTCCGTTTTTTTTTTATTAAATCACAGTTGTGTACATTAATGCAATCGTGGGGTACAATGTGCTGGTTTTATATACAATTTGAAATACTTTCATCAAACTGGTTAGCATACCCTTCATGGCATTTTCTTAGTTATTGTGTTAAGACATTTATATTCCACATTAAGTAAATTTCACATGTACCCTTGTAAGATGCACCGTAGGTGTGGTCCCTCCACTTATCCTCCCCCCTCCCCTCCCTATCCCCTTTCACCATATTCTTGGGCTATAATTGGGTTATAGCTTTCAAATGAAAGCTGTAACTTGGTTTCATAGTAGGACTGAGTACATTATATACTTTTTCTTCCATTCCTGATATACTTTGCTAAGAAGAGTATGTTCCAGCTCCATCCATGTAAACATGAAAGAGTCTCCATCTTTTTTAAGGCTGCATAATATTCCATGGTGTACATATACCACGATTTATTAATCCATTCATGGGTCGATGGGCACTTGGGCTTCTTCCATGACTTAGCAATTATGAATTGGGCTGTGATAAACATTCTGGTACAACTATCTTTGTTATAATGTGACTTTTTTGGTCTTCTGGATATAATAGAGGAATTGTAGGATCCAATGGTGGGTCTATTTTTAGATCCCTAAGTGTTCTCCAAATTTTTTTCCATTCTTGAGATACTTTACTAAAAAGAATATGATTCAGCTCCATCCATGTAAACATAAAAGGGGTAAAGTCTCCATCTTTTTATGGCTGCATAGTATTCCATGGTGTACACGGACCACAATTTGTTACTCCATTCATGGGTCAATGGGCACTTGGCTGTTTCCATGACTTGGCAGTTATGAATTGGGCTGCAATAAACATTTTTGTGCAAATGTCTTTGTTGTAAAGTGATTTTTGGTCATCTGATCATCTAGTAGAGGAATTGCAGGATCAAACGACAGGCCTACTTTTAGTTCCCTAAGTGTTCTCCAACTTCTTTCCAGAAGGGATGTATTAGTTTGTATTCCCAGCAGCAGTGCAGAAGTGCTCCCTTCTCTCCCCATCCATGCACTCTGATTTTTGTTCTAGCCTCAGAAGATTAATCATGATTGGGTTAATGCTGACACAGTAATCTCCTTTGCTTTTCTCAGATTCTCACGATCCCATGTTCCCTTGCAGTCAGGATACAGTTCTAGCCAAAGAGACACAAAGACAAATCTGCCAAAGGGTTTCATGCTTCCTGGTAAAAGGGGTAGACACTTAGTGGAAGAAACTGCCTTCCTCCTCCTTCTTGCCTTAAATTAGGTGGAGTGAGGGCATGATGGCTGGAGCTATGGCAGCCATCTTTCCATCAAAAGGTAACAACCTTAAGAAAAGCAAGCACAATGAAAACAGCTGAGCAGAGAGATCAAAAGAAACTGAGTCTTTGTTGGCATTTTTTATCTGTTCATTTCTGAATCAGACTTCTGAGATAATTCGGTGCCATTATGATTTAAGCCACTGTCCATTTGGGTCTTCTGTTACTTGTGCCCTATCTAACTCAGATAGACAGACAGACACAAACTGCAGGATACAAGCAGGCTAAGAAGCTGGGGCAGGCCAGAGGAAGACCCAGAGTGCATCAGGAGGCAGAGTTCTGTGGCATCACCAGACAAGGAGTGTATTCTCATCATTTCCTGGACTATCTGGCCTGCCAACAAAAGCCAGACATGCTACAACGGCCCACTGCTTTGATGATATTCCCAGTATCTGTCATCAGTGATTACCCAAAGCTAACATACAAGGAACTATTGCCCTTTACAGCCACAGAGTTACATGGATCTAGGTTTCTAACGTATTATAACCTTGGGCAGAGAAGAGAAACTAATTTGCTAGGTAATGTGATCTCTTTTCAGTTCCACCCAATACTAAAAAAACAGCTAGATTCAATGTAATTACAGTCCATGCATTAATGAACAGGGCAGTTATGGCCATTTTTTGTATTCCTTCCTGATGGTAAGTTATTTTAAACTTCCTATATTATAATAACTTGCTCAAGTCAGGAAGTAAGCTGCAAAATTCACATGAATTAAAGATCAGACATGAGGCTTCAAATACCTTTCTCACTTGTGGCAGACTTGAACAGTGTTCACACCCTTCTGTCGTCAGGGGTGATTTCAGACAGAAGTTGGAGAAGAAACAATCCACGGCTGTCTGCAAGCCAATGTATCAGCAAGGAGGTTTATCCTCGGAGCATCTAACAGGGGAAGGTCCAAAGGGGTATCTCAAGATCTTCAAGACCAGGGACTCCAAATTCATGGCCAGAAAAAAAAAAAAAGTCACCAGTCTGGGGACCAGCTCAGGATCAATATGAAGCCAGAAGTCTGGGTTCCAGGTCAGAGCTGAAATCCAGAACGTTGTAGAACAAGACCATAGCATAAGCAAGACAAAACAGAAACGTCCTGGAGAAACATCTTTACCAGAGAGTTTCTTCATGCCTGGACCCGCAAAGGGAGGAAAACACTTGGGCTGGCGTAGAACAGGTGGCACAAGTGTGGCTGCAGCCAGAGTTTTCACGGTGGCGCATACCTCGGGGATCGTTGCAATGGCTTTCATTTGAAACCTTGCCTTGTGCTAAATGACTTTTCAAATCCTCACAAAGCCCCACGATTGAGGCCCTATTGCTATCCCACACTTAACAGATGAGAAAACTGAGGCCAAGCTGACTTAAATCCATTTCCCAAGGTCTCACTGCTGGTGAATGGTAGAGGCAAGTTTCACAAACCCAAGCTCTGAATCGGTCTGACTCCCAAGTCCACCCACTCTTCACCTTCCCTCCTCCTTCTCTATAAATGCTTCCCAGACACAGATGGCACCTTCTCTCTCCGCATGTCATGCTGCACACTGGATGGTGTGAGGTATTTACTGCTGCCATGTGGTGACCCACTGACACCTGAGAGTGTGCCTCATCTCCCCAGAGGCCCTGTAAGCTCTTTAGGGAACACAAGAATTTAGGTTATGCTTTTGGCTGCAAGTAATAGAATTCCCGAGTCAAAGTAGCCCACATAATAAGGACATTTATTATCTGATAGAAGAAACCTGGAGGCAGGGGACTTTCAGATTATATCAATTCAGTGGCTCAACAAAATCAGGGCTTTGGGTAATATCTGACCTTCTCTTGGCTTTGCCCAACACAGTCATAGAGGCCTGTGAGAGTGACAAACATCCCATGTTCAGACAATAACATCCAAAGACAGGACTGTATGCCCTGTTCCCAGGTGTTTCTCCCAAATGCCCTGCTCCTAGTGTCTCATCGGCCAATCACCAGGCCCCTGAACACCTATCTCATGCCCAGGCCTAAGGCAACTCCCTAGCAAGAGCACTGGAATTACAGGTAATCAGAGGAAAGACTGGTTTGGGTAATTTACTTTTGGCCTTTGGAGCTGGAGAAGCGATCCTGAAACACATGGCTGCCTCATATCAGAGCAAAGTATGGTTCCGTTTACAAGGAAGAGAGTTTGATTGTGAATGGACAGTCACAGTATCTGCTATAGGGGCCCTCAGCATCTGGGCGTGGGCTAGCTCATCAGTAAACACTCCCAGGAGTAGTAAATGGCACCAGCCCCTTCCAAGCACAGTTTGAAGCAGCCTCCCTGCCCCCAAGCAACAGTGATTTTAGTCACCTCACATAAGGTATGTCAAGTCCAAAAATGTATTCCCTTTGCTATGACAGGTATATTTGTCATATTAGGTGGGAGCTGTGTCAATCTCTAAGAATAATATTGATTATCCTATAAACCAATATTTCTTTGGACTGCTTCCTACACGCCTGCCTGTGTTTGGCAACAGTACCTCTGACATAAGCATGATTGCCATGTCGGGTAAGAATGCAGGCTCTGGGCTCATTCCTGCCCTCCCACTTGCTGTGGCATGATTTAGGTAACCCTTAACTTCTCTAAGCCTCAGTTTCTCTGTCTATAAAATGGGAGGTCATAATAGAACTCTGGTTTAGGTGTCCTAGCAGACCTTGTGTTCAAACCCCAGCTCTGGCACAAACTAGTCCCATAAACTTAGCAAAGTCTCTTCACCTCTTTGGGCCTACATTTGCCTATCTATAAAAGGAAGATAACAAAACCAACCTTATCAAGGTGTGGGGAGGATTAAATAAAAACACATAGAAAGCATTGACAGCCCACAGTCAACATTCAAGAGTGTGCTTAGAGGTGGGGGGAGGAAGGTTGGGTTAGTTCACACCTAACGGGCGCAGTGCACACATTCTGGGCGAAAGCAAAGCACACTTATAATTTTATTTTATTTTTTTGAGTCAGAGTCTCACTATGTCACCCTGGGTAGAGTGCCATGGTGTCACAGCTCACAGCAACCTCCAACTCAAGGACTTAAGCGATTCTCTTGCCTCACCCTCCCAAGTAGCTGGGACTACAGAGGCCCACCACAACGCCTGGCTATTTTTTTTTTTTTTTTTTTTTTTGGTTGTAGTTGTCATTGTTGTTTGGCAGGCCCCAGGTCGGATTCGAACCTGCCAATTCCAGTGTATGTGGCTGGCTCCATAACCACTGTGCTACAGGCGCCAAGCCAAAAGGGACTAAAAAAAAAGAGTACACCGAGGAGAACAACATCTAGAGATCATAATAAAGACTAGTCAAAAAATCCAAGGACCTTAATATGTGACAACAGCCTTCGGATGTCTGAGTGGCTGCCCCCTGGAAGAAGCACTGGGCTTGCTTGGTGTGACTCCAGCAGGCAGAATCCTACAGAAGGAAATTGTGATTTACATAAGAAAGACTCACCCTCTCCTCTGGGAATACTAGCTTCTGGGCAGTGACTATAAAGACCTGAGGGCTCGGCGCCTGTGGCTCAGCCTAAGGCGCCAGCCACGTACACCTGAGCTGGCGGGTTCGAATCCAGCCCGGGCCTGCCAAACAACAATGACGGCTGCAACCAAAAAAATGGCCGGGCGTTGTAGTCCCAGCTAGTTGGGAGGCAGAGGCAAGAGACTCGCTTGAGCCCAGGAATTGGAGGTTGCTGTGAGCTGTGATGCCACAGCACTCTATCCAGGGTGACAGCTTGAGGCTCTGTCTCAAAACAAAAAAAAAAAGACCTGAGACATTACCCAGCAAAGGCCAGGTGAGCGAAGACCCATCACCTCTGGGTGTTAAATGCATCCAAGCAAGGAGAACTAGCCCCAGCTCCCCAAAATGTTTAGGCATTTCCCTCTTACACAGTAGTTCTCCACCTTTAACATGCATAAGAACCACTTGGGAAGCATGTCCAAAAATCTCTCTCGGGTCCCCACTCCTACATATTCAAACTCAGACCTGAGCTGAGGGTCTACGTGTGCAACAGGATGACGCAGGCTCACATGGACCGAGGACCAAACTTGAGGGCCCCTGCCCCAAACTCCAACCTGCTACTGTTTCAGAGACTCAAGGGCTGGGGCCCAGGGCTAGAAACACTGTACACCAAGAAGCATCTTGAGGTGAGAAGACAGGCCTAGAGGAACCATGCCCCCCACCCTCAAGGTGCCCAGAGGAAGAGCAAAGCAGGTGCTATTATTTGGGTCCTAAATTAGGACGTGTGGCATGCGGCACCTGGGAAGGAGAGAAGTTATTCAACAGGATCTCCTGAACAGTGGAGGATATGCCAGCATCCAGGTGTTCCTCCATGACAGGTACCCACGGAGCCGGCCCCTGGAAGGAGACTTGAGATGTCAAGAGGGTGGGACTCAACTGCAGGGACACTGCTGGCCTTGAGGTCTTTTGCAAATGGCACCCTGTGGAGTTGCTCACTGCAGGGGTTCCCTGAGAACAGGACTACAAACACACAGTCCAAACCCCCTGCAAAGCCCTCAAAGCCCCTCAAGGTCAGGCCCAGAACACACTACAGGCAGGTGCCTTTTCTCTGAATGGCCCCTCCTGGAGCTGATGTATTTGCAAAAAGCTGGGAATTCTGTGGGCACACTGTGCTCCCAAAGCATCTCAGCACTCCTACCACCCACAGCTCTTATCAGTCTAAACTCACCTGGCTCTTCCTCATGTCCAGACCTTCACACAGGTGGACCCTGCCCTGCGCCTTTGTGTCTTGGTAAATCCCATTCAGTATTCAAGACTCCGTCAAACATCTCCTCCTGTGGGAATCCCTTCCCACTGCCCAAGACACACACACAGCTACTGGACCCCCAGCACTGCACCATATCTGAGAGCAAAACTTAACACACCACCGCGTGGCCTCCTGAGGGCTGGGATCTTGGTCTGTTTTGCTCACTGGTGCCTAGGACAGTGCCCAGCATGTGGGAGGTGCCATATAAACACTTGTGGAATGCATGGAATTTGGAGGACAGAGGATGCTGGTCACTTCAACCCAAGTCACCCTGGAACCAATATTCTCAGCTGGGGGAAGAGACTCCTTGGAACCCCTCATGGTTATACAAAGATGAGATGAGCAAACATTCATGACCCAGGACCTCCCAGGGCCTACAAAGGCCTTGGCTCCCAATCTCCCTTAGTACACAGTAGTAATTACTGAGAAGTAGGTGGGTAAACTTGCAAATTTCCGGGAAACTTTTGGTGTCCTGCCTATCCTTGTACGCTCAAAGGTAGATAAGGTAACATCCACATTTGAGAAGCTTCACTGTTGCGAAGTGGTTTGATGCTGGCTAAGATCAACTTGGTAGAAACCACAACAGGCTCCAAGCAGAGGGGACACACGCATACACTGAGGCTAGACCTAATTCCTGGCCTTGAAATCTCAGGAAGAGGTGCAACTTCGGACCAGAGCTTACTGCCTCTTAGGACTTAAGCCCTCAGGAAATAAGGAACATGAACTTAAAGAACTAGAACTTTGAGAGCCGGAGAATTAGGCAGCCCTACAATCTGCATGAAAACCAGACCAGAGCATCCTTGCAGCAGTAGGTAAGTTAGACAGGAGCTTGCAAAACTGATTCCCACAGTTAAAACCCTGAGTGGATGGCTCACCCTCTCCAGATGTCTTTCTGCTCTGCATTTCCAAGCATGAGCGAGCCCACTGGACTGAATAAGCACCACGGATTCTTGGGTCATTTAGGAGTGAAGAGGAGGCCTCCCTAGGGAGAAACCAACAAATGGATTTTTTCATGACTAATTGGAAAAATAGGAGCTGTGATTGCATTTTAGCAAGTTGATAATTTAGCACCCATTCAAATTGTGTTTGCAATTATTTACACAACATGTATTTAGCAAGGATAAGGAGAAATTGCTTTCATCTTATAAAACTTGAACACCTTTCTTTAGGTTCAAAAATGAATTTATTATATGCATTTATTATAGATAATTTTCTAAGCCAGACTGCTTCCTGGGAAGCACAGGCACCACTTAAAATTTAGATGCGGAATAAATCACTTGTTCTGGTAAACAGCATTGCGCTGGCATGAATCAGTTTCATAGGCTCAGCTGACTGAGGCTGTTAACTGTGGTGGCTGCAGAAGATGGGCCCGGGGTGGGTGGTGCAACAGGGCGCAGGGTGAGTACAGCTTGCTAGCTAGATCTTGTAACCAGCAAGTACTCATGCAAAAAAAAAGCTCTACAGAAGTAGGTCAGCAGTGAGGGGTTTTGTTTTGTTGTATCTTATTTCCACTTAAGCACAGTGTCTTCTTCAGTCTGAACCAAAACAGTTAATGTAGTCCAGGGGTCAGCAAACTCTTCCTGGAAGAGCTGGACAGTAAATATTTTAGTCTTTGCAAGGCCAAGAGGCAAAACTGACCAACTGTTCTAGCTGAAAGTCTACATAGTCTTTTTCTTCACATTTTATATTTAAAAATGCGAAAACTGTTCTTAGCTCAGGCAGTACTAGACCAGGTGGTGAGCTGGTTTTGGTCTGTGTGCCATAGTTAGCCAACTTCCTACTCAAATCAGGCAGTTATTGACGGAGTATGGAAACCTGAGTGGCCAGGCCCCAGTGCATGACTTATTAAAGGAGGTTGATAAGTCCTTAAGACAATTCTGTATAAAATAATACTACCTGATGTTTGCAGAACACTTTATAACTTCTCCTCCAACTTAATAAATGCCACCATTGCTACCAAAACAAAAACCCATAAGTCATTATTAGTTTTGCTCTGGCCCTAGCTTCCCACTCTCAGCAAGTTCTGATGGTCCTACTCCAAAATACAGCTGGAAACCAACCACTGGCCTCACACAGATCCTTGCGCACCCATGGTTATAGCAGTGTTATTCACAACAACCAAAAGGTGGAAACAGCCCAAATGTCCATCAGCAGATTAATGAAACGTGGTGTATACATGCAATGGAATATTCTCCAGCCTTAAAATGGAAGGAAATGGATGAACCTTGAAGACATTATGCTAAGGGAAATAAGCCAGTCACAAAAGGACAAATATCACATGATTCTAATCGATGAGGCACCTAGAGCAGCCAAGTTCATAGAGACAGAGAGTATAATAGAGGATACCAGGGACTGAGGGGAAGAACAGGAAGTTATATTTAATGGATACAGAGTTTCTGTTCGGGGTGATAGAAAGACTCTGAAAGTGAATAGTGGTGATGGCTGTACAACACTGTGAATATACTGAACTGTACACACTTCAAAGTGGTTAAAATGGTAAATTTGATGTCATATATATTTTATGATTTTAAAAATTAAAAGGTTAAAAATCATATTTTTAAAAACCCAACCACCAACCCCATCTCCCCTGCCACCTGATTTCTGGTCTCTTAACGGGTGTCTTGGTGTCCACCCCCATAATGGACTCTCCCCAGAGCCACAGAAATCAGGAGAGCACCTTCTTACTTCAGACTCATCAGTGGCATCCACCCATGTCCTTCCATCAGCATCTCCTGGGAGTGTGTCTAAAACAGCCCAGACCAAGGCATCCTGCGTCCTCAAAAGTTTGAGGCACATTGGGACAGCAGGTGCTGAGGCTCAACCCCCACCCACCCTCCAGCCTCGCTCCCCTTCCCGTCTCCATCTTGGTTCATTCCAATACTTGACTCCCTTTTCCAGCCTCCCTTTCAGCTAAGAGCAGCTCTGAATAAGAAGAAACCAGCAGGGCTCGGCGCCTGTGGCTCAACGGGCTAAGGCGCCAGCCACGTACACCTGAGCTGGCGGGTTCGAATCCAGCCCGGGCTGCCAAACAACAATGACGGCTGCAACCAAAAAATGGCCGGGTGTTGTGGCAGGCACCTGTAGTCCCAGCTACTTGGGAGGCAGAGGCAGGAGACTCGCTTGAGCCCAGGAATTGCAGGTTGCTGTGAGCTGTGATGTCACAGCGCTCTATCCAGGG
>CAUYRH010079252.1:0-37824 GCA_963574655.1 Perodicticus potto
ACTATCGGTGCGGTGTTTTCCCAAGTATAAAAATTAGGCTGGTAAATTTTTATAACTCCTCCCCATCCCCCCCCCCCCCCCCCGAGTGGTTGTGAGAATTAAATGAGAAGTTGTGGTTAAAGTACTTAGCACAATGAGGGGCACAAAGCTAGCTCCATTTCTGTTAGATGTTGTTAATGAGTTGTTCTAGCACTGCCAATCCAAAGCTCCATGCACAGCCTTGTTTTCTGGAGTGACAGGAGCTTCTTAGCCATGACCAGGGAGGTCAGCACCAAATCCTGGCCTTTTGGCTGGGGCCCTTGGTGTCTCAGGTAGGAGGCAGGCTCACACCCTGCCAACAGAGAAGGGGGTTAGAGAGTGATAGTGATGGGGTGCAAAGGGCGTCTCCAATAAGGTGGCTTCTGAACAAAGACCCCCAAACAGTGAGGGTACAAGTCCATGGCCCTCTGTGAAACAGCAATGAGCACCGCCCATGGTACCAAAGTCTTGAGGAGGAAGCATGCTTGGCACGTTCAGATCAGGGAGGAGGCCTGTGCAGCTGGAGAGGAGTGGACAAGGAGAAGAGCAAGAAGAAAGGTCAGAGAGGGAGCAGGGAGTCAGATTACACAGGGCCTTGCAGAGCATGGCATGGAATTTGGATTTATTCTCAGTGAGAATCCAGCATGGTCTGCGGTAGTCTCCTGGTCTTGTTTCTGGGTGAGTGGGAATCTCCTCCCCACTGTCCTGGTACCCACCAGCTAAAAACTCCCAAAGGCAGAGTTAAGTGCCCTCAGTCTTGCCCCACCCCCCATGTTGAACTTAACTTTGAGGAAGTACTTGGCCTTCTACTCCTTGGTCCCCCCACAACGTGTCATTCCAGAAAGGGGCTGAGTGATGATCCTTGTGATGGCCTCCTGTATCTCCCAACTCATTAGTGACTCTTGGGTGGGAAATAACTTAAGGGCACAGTTGCCCACTCTGGCCCCAGGAGGATGGAGAAGTGGGCACAACCTTTCCCCAGCCTGGGTGGCAGTAGAGGATCCCCCCGACCTGATTTTTGTGGGAAGCAGGCACTGTGGCATCCTGTTTTCCGGCCACCTAATTCTACAGTCCAGTGGGTGAGAGGCTGTATATGAAGGTAGTGGGGAAAGCCACAGGCCATGCGAGTGTGAGATAAATGTGGCCTAGCCAGGAAGCAGCTGGAGCAGGAGAGGCTGGGGACCACGGAGCTGTGCCAAAGTGGGTCAGCTCCATCACCCGCAGCTCAGCAAGAATTGCGCGGATTTTTTTCTTATTATTTTTTTCACGCCTTCCTTTCCTCCCTTTTCCCTTTGCCTTCTCTTCCTCTGGACAGATTCACTGAAGCTCCCCGGCCAATTAGGGCAAATTGCAGGATGAGAGCCATGAATCACGGTCACCTCACTCCCCCGTCCCCAACTCTACAGCCCCCCAGGAAGATAATAACGTAATCACAGAATGAAAAAATAATCAGTGGCCATAAATAATGCAGAATCCCTAGTTATGTAACCTGCTGCCCAGGGAGCTAGGAGGGAGGGAAGGAGGTAACGCTGTCGGACAAGGGGAGGTGGGGGGTGAGGGAAAGATGCTGGTTCTGGGACTCCCAGGTCCTCAGTCCTGGCTCTATGGCCTTAGGAACACAGAAATGCTTTCCTTTTAGAGGGAGCTTGGCTAGGGCTGTAGAAAGAGCTGTGGCTAAGTAACACTGGGATGTCCAGGACCACGGGTTGCTTCCTCAGGAAAGGAGCCCCTGCAGTTTTTGTTAAGCCCTCTTTCCACCTCATCCACTTATCCAACAGCTGTGTTCACAGAGGTGCTGATCCCTGTGCCAAGCCAGGGATATGATGGTGGGCAGACGGACCCAGCCCCACCCTGACAGGGTTTACTTTCCAGTGGAGAGATAGACATCAACCACATTATAACATATTTGTGCAACATTGTTGCAGCGATAAATATTGTAGTAGTTATTGTTGTTTGCAGTTTTTGACTACGGCTGGATTTGAACCTGCCACCTCCAGCATATGGGGCCGGCGCCCTACTCCTTTGAGCCACAGGCGCCACCGAATATTTTAGTTGGTTTTTTGTTTTTGTTTTGTTTTATTTTGTTTTTTGTCACCCTGGGTAGAGTGCCCTGGCATCCTCATAGTTCACAGCAACCTCAAACTCTTGGACTCAAGCAATCCTCTTGCCTCAGACTCTCAAGTAGTGGGTACTACAGGTGCCTGCCACACACCTGGCTAGTTTTTCTATTTTTAGTAGAGATGGGGGTCTCTCTCTCTCAGGCTGGTCTCTACCTCCCAAGCTCAAGCAATCCACCACGTTGGCCTCCCAGAGTGCTAGGATTACAGGCGTGAGCCACCATACCCAGCCTATTGTAGAATATTACAAGGAGAGGTGCAGGGCGTTTTGGGACCCTGACTCCCAGCTGAAGGCTTCCTTCCTTCCTGAGGCACCAGGGTTTGTGGACTGACCCAGGCCCCCTTGTGAAAGCCAGGTACCCTTAGGAACATGACTTCCCTTAACCTGAAGACAGAGACTGACACAGAGACTAAGCATGTAGGAAAGAAGGGAAGGCATGTCAGGTGAGGCCCTGAAACAGGGGTGAGCTCTGTGCGGTGTGTAGGGGTGGTGAGGAGGCAAGCCTGGCAGGATGGAGGCTGCTTGCCGGGAAGGAAAGGTGGTTGGTAGGGAGTTGTGTTTGGGAGGCTCAGGAGTTTGGGGAGCATGGAAGGGCTGGAAGCAGAGGGCCAACATGGTCCCTCCTTGGCCATTTAGGACGTTCCTAACTGCACCATGGAGCTGAAGCAGGACAGTTGCAGCCAGTAGGAAGACTAGATGGGTGCAGTTTTTCAGATAAGGGAAATAAGACTGTGACCAGGATAGAAATCAGGGACACCCTGGGACAGAGCTCAGAACCCCAGTGGGTTCCATCACAGCCCTCAGTCCTACCCTTCCTCTCTAGTGCTCCTTCTTGGGCCCTCCAGAACAGGAGAACAGGTCATTCTTGGTCTTAAGATGCCATGCCCAGTAATCAGGACCCAACTTCTGGTCTCAGCTCAGCTCCTGTCAGCCTCTGGACCTCATTTTCCCCATCAGCAAGCTCACTGGGGCAGGTGCACTCAACAGCGTCTCCATCCCCTCTGGCTTGAAAGTTGTATGATTCTGTGATTTTTATGGTTCCATTTCTCTCTCCATTCTCTCTCCCCCCTCTTTTTACTTCTGTGTATATAATTATTTCGCTGCTCTCCAAGACAATCCCAAATTACATGTAGGCAAAATGATTATTAAATCTCAGGGAGAAATCACAGATTTCCAAAGACATCCAAAGCAAGGAAGCAGGTAGCACAGGGCCTACCCCTTACACTGGTATGAAATGAGGCACCGGGAAGGGCAGCAGAGTTTGTGGACTGACCCAGACCCCCTTGTGAAAGCCAGGTACCCTCAGGCACATGGCTTTCCTTCTGTTCCTCACTGAGGTCATTCGTCAAGTGGTTGTGACCTGTCCCACCTAAAAGACTGAGCCAGATTTGCCTGTGAGCCTCAAAGACATTTGGCTATTAGAACGTCTTCTGGTTCTATTCTGTCTAGTGACAGCCTTATTTTGGGAAAAATAGGTGCTACCTGTGTGCTTTGGATTTGAAAGGCCCAATACATCCAATCACTCTGCCACAGGCACTGGAAATTTCCCTACCAGAATCATTCCTTTGGTGCAGAACTGATTCCCATCTGCTCTTGGGCCTGGTGCCAGGGGCATGGTCACATGTTAGCACCCATTGGTGCGTAGTGGATATTGGTAGTCTACCCGGTTTTCTGTGCTTTCCAAAGTGCATTAAGTCAGTAAATCTTTACAACAGCTTTTTCAAGTAGGTACTGTTAGAATTCTCCTTTGATAAAGAAACTTAGGTACAGAGAAGTTGAGTAACTTGTCCAAGGTCCCACAGCTGGCAAGTGGTAAAGCCAGGGTTGGACCCTAGGTCTGGCTCCAGGGCCCAGGGTCTTGAGGGTTTAGCTGTGCTGGCTCTGTAGTTGCAGGCACATTCATATCTGTTAAATTTTTATCATCCTGGATGAGTAAGGAAGCGTCATTCTCTTTTACAGGGCAGGAAACCAAGACTGGGAAGGGGTTAATCATTTGCCTAAGGTCTGTCTTCCAAGACGTGGTAGTCTTGGGACTCAAACCCAACCCTCCTCTCGCCCTTCCCTGCCTGGCAACCCAAGAGGAGCGTCCTAAGGAAAAAGGAACAGGGCCCTGATATGAAATCCTCCTGAGCAGGGGGTGGCAAGGGATTCTTGGGTAGGGGGAGCATGTCCAGGCCTGAAGGCTCTCGGGCTCCTGCTGTGTGTGTCCTGGACCTTTCCTGCTGCTGGGATGGGGCACAGGGGGCTCATCCTCACTGAGCATTAAGAGGCTCAGCTCCTGGGCCCGCCTGGCCTCAGCTGACCCTGTGAGATCACAGCCAAGTCATTCAACTCCAGATTCCTACTGGCAGTCTCCCCACCCGCAGGCAGGAGCAGACTCTCAACAGCTCTGGCTTGATCGGGGCGTCTCATTTGAGAGCATAGCAGGGCCTCACCTGAGACCGGTGATGCCTTGAGTTGCTGTGTTCCACCCAGCTTAAATCCCCAGTCCCCGGGCTGGTGGTTTTCCAGGTGTCCCTGCAGCAGCAGCAGCAGCAGCAGTAGCGGCATGCTGCAGGGAGATGCTGGCGTGCGCCTGCTCCAGCGCCAGCCCAGGCCTGCAGAGTCAGACTCTGGGGAGAGACCTGAGGCGCGCGCAAGTCTGAGGACCCCGCTTGAGGCCACATTCCCACCAGACTCAGAGGACGCGTGGGTGGGGCAAGAGTTTCTGGGTGCTGGGAGCTACTCTAGGGAGAGGGAGTCTTCTGGGAGGGCAGCACAAGGAGGGAGTTGACAGACAGGAGGGTGGGGCCCTTCCCCACTGCCTGCCAAGCTGCAGGCGTCATGGCAGCACCTCACGGCAGGATGCGGTTTTGGGGGGAGGGCTGCAGTGGTGGGGATCTCAGCCTCCCCCAGGACAAGCACCTCCAACTCCTCATCTATAAACTCAGTAGAGAACCATCTGGTGGGTGGAGGTGAGCACTCCAAAGCATGGGCAGAAAGCCTCATGTGTAGTAGGTGCTCAGAGATGGGAGGTGATGTCACTCTGTCCCCAGTGCTCCACAGAGCCCTTTTGCTGCCCTCCTCACTGTTCCCCATGAGGCGCTGGTGAGGTTGGCAGGGCTAGGGTTGACATTACCACTTGGTGGTAAATGAAATTGAGGTGCAGAGAGGTTATGTGACTTACTCAAAGACAGAGCGTTGTCCAAGCTAAGTCTCGGAACCCTGGTGTCCTGCTTCCCCAGCTCTTCTGCAGGCCTCAGCCAAGTGGTTTGTCCACTCCTGGCCTGGGGCCATGGTGAGGGACATCCCTAGGCACCAACACCCACAAGAGCTTCTCAGCATTGCTGCTATGGGCAAAGTCCTAGGATCTCAGAGATGGAAGGTACCTTGGAGATAGCCTCGTTCACCCAGCCTCTCCATGTATGGACTCGGCAACTGAGACCTAGAGAGAGAAATGGCCGACCAGGTCACCTGCGTCCTGCCCCTGGCACCTGACCAAGTAGTCCTCCCACCGACCCAGACCACTTGGACTATCGTTTTTGCTCTTACTCTCTCCTTTGCTTCGGAGTTCTCTCCACCCCGACTCCTTGTCAGACATCTAGCACATCCCTGGACAGCAGTAGTCCTCAGTAAATGTTCTTTGAATTAAGGACTTAATTAGTTAATTAATTAATTGACTGCTCTGACCCCAGGTAAAGAACACTGGAGAGGCGCTGGGGGTGAGATTCTGGTCCTGATGACTCACCATGTATCTCTTTGTCTCTGGATCTCTGTGGCTCTGACTTGGTCCCTCCACTTTGCTTTTCATTGTTTTCAACCAGAATCTTCTGTCTCCCTTCTCTCATGCTGTCCTCTCCCTACGTCTCCAACTGCATCTCCCTCTTGCCCTCACCACCTTCTCCCCTGCTTTCTGCTGACAGTGGCACAGGCAAGGGGGAAGTCTTAAAGGGAGGCTGCTTGTATGGAAGCCAAGGCTTCAGTTTATATGGGGCAGGGCAGGTGCAGCCTCTCTGCACAGCTGAGCTGCCCCCACGTGCATTTAAAAGGCAGCTTTGGGCCCAGGATAGATGGTTTCTTTATTGCTTACCAAGTAACTCTTGCTTTATTCCTTCTCTCAACAAGCCAGAATTGATTTCTGCCCATCAATGGGCAGGAAAATGAAGGAGGCAGGAGGCAGGAGGTTCAAGGTTTCAGGGTAGCAGTGACGAATCTCGCCAGTGCCATACGCCCCTCTTGTCATGAGGGTGTGGTGGGCACCTATGGGTGACAGCCACTGATTGGCTGTAGGGACTGGCCCAGAAGGCCTAGAAAGGTCACCCCATGTCATTACCTTTCTGAGGGTGGGTGGGCTGCTCATCTCCTGAGTGAGCTTGCTGGAGTCCCTCAGCCCCTTTGAAGTGGCCCCCTCTCCAGGAAGGGAAGATCAAGTCCTGCTCACCAGGGCTGCCCTAGTACAGTGGCTGTTTGGGAGAGAGGGCTGAGTGAAAGGTCGGAAACAGACCTCCTCCCCCAAGGGACCACAGAGTGGCTAATGGCAAGCTCTGTCCATCCTGGTCCCATGGACCCTCCACAGGGCACACAAACCTGTGGTGTCAGGTCTAGTCACCAGCTAGGGGATCTGCCAGGGCAGGGTGGAGGCACACTCATGCCCGGCCCCTCTCATCTCCTCTCCCCTTCCCGGTCAGGTGGTGAGCCAGATCGATAAGCTAACCTCAGACTTCGACTTTGAACTGGAGCCGGATGACTGGACCACAGCCACTGTGAGCAGCACCTCTAGCAGCGACAAGGCAGGCGTGGGCGGCCCTTTTGACTTAGGCCACCTGGACTTCATGACAGCTGATATCCTCTCGGACAGCTGGGAGTTCTGCTCCTTCCTGGACGTCTCCACCCCCTCAGACTCCGTGGATGGCCCCGAGTCCACGCGGCCAGGGGTTGGCCCTGACTACCGGCTCATGAACGGTGGCACACCCATCCCCAACGGGCCACGAGTGGAAACCCCAGACTCCTCCAGTGAGGAGGCCTTCAGCGCTGGCCCCACAAAGAGCCAGCTGCCCCAGCGGACCCCAGGGACACGGGAGAGGGTGCGGTTCAGTGACAAAGTGCTCTACCACGCACTGTGCTGTGATGATGAGGAGGGGGACGGCGAGGAGGCTGCGGAGGAGGAGGTGGGGCTGCCCCCTGAGCCTCCACATACAGAGGCCCACGCAGGCTCCCAGCAGCCCTCCCCAGCCCCTTATAAGCTAAGGCGCTCTCCACTGACCAGCCATCATCGTTCAGGCTCCACCACAGCCCCCGAACAGACACGAAGGGTCACGAGGAACAGCAGCACACAGACGGTGTCAGACAAGAGCACTCAGACAGTGCTGCCCTACACGGCCACTAGACAGAAAGCCAGGGAGAAAAACTAGGAACTGGGGAGGGGCTGGGGTGGTAGACACATAGAGGTATAAATATATATATATATATATATATATTTAAGCAAATGCAGTCATAATAAAATTTTTAAATGCTAAGGATCCAGCTATACAGGCCTAAAGCATTTACAGAGCTCATCTTAGACACAGAAATGCCCACTGGTCTATGTCCCTGGTGTGGCCAGAACTATACCCCACTCCTTCTCATTGCAGGGCTACTGAAGAGGGTGTCTGAAAGGATGTAAATGAGATGGGAGGCCACACCTGGTCCTCCCCTTGTAAGCCTCTGAGCACCATGGTGCAATCTGGCTACTGGCCTGGGCCCCCTCCTGTCCCCTGGAGGGGATATCTCAGCAGGAGGCAGGCTCTAAAGGGAGCAGTGTCCCAGGCCCAGGCTCACAGTTGGCATGTTTGGAGAACGCTGGACTCGGGACCTGGAGTAGCATCACTCTGGCTGGGTCCAGGATCACCTGCACCTGCCATCCTTCTACTCCAAGGCAGATTTTTGTTGTCTTTCCCAAAGGCAAATGTAGCTGAATATACACAACCCTGCCTCACCTCTTTCCACTTTAGGGGTGGCCAGATATAGAGGAAAGGTGAGCTCTCCCATGCTGGGATGCTGGGCTTCCACAGAGCCCGGAGAATCAGCTCCCACTCTCAGCCTAGTCCTGAGACCAAGATCAAAGCCTCAGCCAGCCCCTGGCTTGACCCTCAATAGACCTGAGGTCTGTGTGAGAAACCAGGCAGCTGCTGCGTGGGGCTGTGAACCAAGGCCACAGGTAGCCTTGGACAGAAGTCCAATGACCCTACTCTGCCGCTGCACTTTCCCCCTCAGTCCCTGAGCCCACCTTAGCAAGTCTTGAACAGGGAAAGGTAAGAGCCTAGAGGCACCAGGGCTTCATATGGGGCCAGGCCTGCACAGGGGCAGCACCTGAATCTCCTGGGATGATAATCACAATTATTGCTCACATTTATTGAGCAGGTCTCTATGCTGCTACTAAGCCAAATATGTCTGATAGCATTGTCTCAATCTTCACAAAAGCCCAATAAGACAGGAATTATTATTATCCTCATTTTTCAAATGAGAAGACCAAGGTTCAGACTGGTTAAGTAACAGGCCCAAGATCACAGAGCCTGTGCTACTCTGCCCCCCATAAGCAAGCCCTGCAGTCTGGCAGCTGTGTGACCTTGGGCAAGTCCATTGCATTGGCCTCTCTGAGCCTATCTACCTCATCTATAAAATGGGTGTGAGAGTCTTCACCTACCTCACCAGCTGCTGTGGGGCTCCACCAAGATGGAGAATGTGAAAGCACTTGACAAACTAAAGGCAGTGGAAATGCCATGTGGCCAGTGTGGCTCAACCCAAGTTTTCCAGTGACTTCCATGGCAAGGAGGCCATGGGAGGAGACAAGGAAAGAAGCCACTCCCATCCAACTGGGAACTGTCTCTGTGTCAGGGGTGCTGCATCACCCTGAACCTTGAAGCAGCTTGAGGTCAGGAAATGGCCATGGCTGGATTCACTGCCCCTCACTCACAGAAAGGCAGTGCCATTGGCAGAGCAAGGACCTCACTCCTCGGGGCCTCCCTGCCACACATTTCAATTAAGGCAGATTTACAGTCCACCAGGGCCTGTCGGTGAAGGCCCTGCCAGCAGGCCCAGCGGCACCCACAGCTCCTGCCTGAGACAGTGAGACTGTGCAGACCAGTCTGGAGCAGGTACAGGGGATACTGCCAGGAGGAGGTTGCACAGCCATGGGTTCGCGCCTCAAGTCTCTGGTGAAATTACAGCCCTAAAGAGCTGGCTAGGGTGCAGCCTCCTGGGTAGAAACCTAGGCTTGAGGTGGGCCCTGGCTAGCTCTCCCCAGTTCCGGCCCGAGCCAGGAGTCTGAACCCCTCTATCAGCCCCAGGAAACCCACAGGCAGTTGTGCTGATCAGTGACAGGTTCCTGGTGCAGAGGATGAGTGCAGGGGCTCCACTCATCAACAGGGAGGAGGGGCCCACCCTGTTCTGCACATGGACATCCAGTTCTTCTGAGGCTTGTTTTTCTCATCCAATGGCAAGATCATTTTTAGACTTGTAGTTTCTCATCTTCACAACAATTAGGGAAAAGAATAATTCTCATTTCACAGAGGAAAAAACTTGAGAGCCAGAGCCAGAGCCAGAGGGCTCTGGCAGGGCCCTGGGTAAGGGACTGACCTCTCCTGAGAGACCCTCCACCCCACCCTGGTTCTATGTGACTGTGTGTGGTCGTGGCTTACATCATCAGTTGTTCCCGGCTCCCCCCCAGGGCACATGCCCCAGGTGGGGCTGGGGGTGGGGGGGTGGGGGAAGGTGTCCTGGAAGGTGGGTTTTGAAATGGATATAGATTCAGTTTGGGAAATGCCCCCAAAGTACTTGGCTGCTTTCATAATCTTGCCACACCCAGCATGGGCCTCACAGACAGTAGGTGGGTTCCCCTGGCTTCTTATGACTTAAAATACAGAATGTGGTCACCTAAGGAGAGGGAGAATCCTAATTACCAGCACTTTTGAGCCATGGAGTGGGCTGCTTCTGGGAAGTAAGCGCCCTGTCCTTGGGGTAGACGCAGCCATCCCTTGGGAGCTTGCTCCGAGACCATCGGGTACAGCCCTTCCCTGCTCTCCTCTGCCTCCAAACCTTTGCCAGTTTCTGGGTTTCCTCACCCAGAAAGTCCCATCAGATCTCTCTGCTTCCAGGAAGTCTTATCTCACTGACCACCTACTGTGTGCCCAGCCTTATTCTGATAGTGCTGTGGAGGGGGTGGGAGAGAGCCCAGCCCTTGTGACAGAGAGCAGTCATATCATAATAAATAACTCACATTCTCTGAGCACGTACTATGAACAGGGCATTGTTCTAAGTGTGTGATTATCTCATTTATTACTCACAGCAGTTTTGAAATAAGTAATTTTACTTATGCCCAAATAGTTTTCAGATGAGGAAACAGAGGCTCTGAGAAGTGAAATCACTTGCCTAACTGTACACAGTATGCATTATGGAACCAGGATGTGACCATGACTTAGCCCCCATATATCTGCTCTGCTGCCATCAAAATATATGGTGGAACTGGTACTCTGGTCTCTAGGGGTAAAGGTGTGAGAATCAGGCAGACCTTGGGGAGCAGAGGGGTGGATAGTGGAAAGGGGAAAACTAGGAACATGGTTCAGACCTCAGAGAACTTGTTTACTGTTAATTTGAATGTCACAACCCCTGACTCAGAGCCTGGCACTGAATGGATTGTGGGTTCGGTAGATGTTTGTTGAATGAATAAATGAGCCCCATTTGCAAAGGGGCATCCATTGTGCATTCATCCAATCAGCTTTCACTGCAGACCTCCTATGTGCCAGGTCTCATGTTGCTTGCACACACACATAGACACAACTCTTCTGGTGAGGAGAACACTCTGGGACACGTCCTAGGGGCAGAGGTTCATAGGCTGACAACATGTTAATAGGCCAGGCACATTGCCATGTCCCTGGTGTATAAGAACGAGGAGGCATCACTGTCTCCATTTCATAGATTTGGGACAAGAGACGTCATCTATAGATGGGGTCTAATTGGACCAAAGGGCAGAAGGAAGGCAAACCATTCAGATACTCCAATGCCATAACCTGTCTTTAGAAACAAAGCAAGGTTGTGTCAACAAGATGAGAAGTGGGGGGTGGAGCTGGGAATTCGAAAGGCAGCAGGCCCACCCCTCACCAGACCCCTCCTTCACCCACTTATCTCCCACTCCGCAACTGGTACTGGTGTATGAATACTGACATTTATTGACAACTTAGTATATGCCAGGCACCAGCCACATCTTTTAGCAAAAACTAAATGACAGATTCAATCATGCCCAGAACAGAATACTTTTACTCGATAATTATTTATTGAGTGAATGGATTAACCACAATTTTTATTTTACCGGCCAGGGGAAGAAACAGAAGAACAAATAAGGAATTAGTTGGAAGTTAAACAGTGAGATATTGACCGTGCTGGGGACTGACGTTGCTATTATTATTTACACTCTAAGTACTACCATTCATGGAACACCTACTATGTGACTGTCAGGCTCTCCACACCAAGCTTACCAGGGTTCAAATGAGCTGCTTTCACTGAGCTTTAGCCAGACTATTGGAATCCACTCTGTTTCCCAGCAGGCCTATGGCACTGACCAGGTCACCAGCAGACAAATAGCTCCAGTTCCAAAGTGTCCTTCCTTACTTTTCGTTATCTCTGGCAGAGCCAGGAAGACTAGCCTGCCCTCACTCCAGTAAATGTCAGGCCCTGTCTGGTCTGGGCTTACCTGGCTCCATGTGGGGGTGGAGTGTCTAGGACAGACTTGTGGGAGGAGGAGAGATTTGAAATGGACTTTCATTTGAAATGGAGTAGAGCTCAGGCACCTAGAAGTGACAGTGAGGGGCCTTTGGAACTGGTAGAACTTCACAAACAAAGATGACTGGGGGACCACAGAGTCATCGTTGGAGATAGGTCTTTTTGGTGCAAGAAATGCATGTTGGTGCAAGATGGGAAGATGAGTATACCTTCTGCAAGGGACTTTAGGGTCCCCATACCTGCCTCAGAGCCACTCCATCTCCCTTGTGGGGGAAGGAATCAGGGTATCCTGTCTAGTCTGAGACTAAAGGAATAGATTTACGATAGCTCAGCTATGGTGCCCAGTAGAGACTATCATGATAGGAACCCACTTTGATGAACAGATAAAAATAGCACATCATCAGCACACTGGGAAGTAATACAGATATGCTGAGCCTGGGGAAATAATGTGATCTTACCAGTAGATTAAACATTCCTCCATTCTTAGCCAACATGTCTTTCCTCCACGGCACATAGGGTAGGATGCAGGGTGGGGCCACGCCTTCTGTTTTCATGTCCGTTACCCAGGAGCTAGCTGAGACACTGATATGACCTGACTCTCTCACCTACTTGCCCTGACCCCCTGCTACAGCAGGGAGCACAGCTGCCGTCACCTCCCATCTCTGCCACTTCACCTGTACCAGCCGTGCTCACCAAGGGGACTGAGGAGTCTTGGTGGGTGGCTTCAGGCCAATGCTGCACATGATGCAGGCTCCGTGCTGATCAGATCTGACGCCCTGCCAGGAACGCTCAAGCTCACACACCTGCCCATGGCTGGTGCCCTCAGTTTCCTGTTCAGGCCACTCCCTTCTGTTGTGGACCCTAACTCAGTGGTGCAGACCCCGCTGGTGTCTGCTCCTCTGCCATCTTAGCAGCACCCCAGAAATCCACCCTCTGGGTATCACCTCACCTGTCCTCTGTTTTCCACCCCCAGAAGAACAAGGCAAAGAGTGTGGGGTCTCAGCCTGTGGAGGAACTGTGGAAAGAAGACTGGGGACCTGGATCCTTGTGGGTTTTCTTTGTCTCTTGCTGGCTAGTGGTAGGGCCTCCCCAGAAGACCCCTGTTAGAATGGGCAATTTTTCCTCAGCCAGATAGTAGACTGATTGTGGGCAGCTTCCCGAGGGAGGCAGTGACGGCTGAACCCACTTTAGAGAGGTGGGGGAGGGAAAGGAGGCTCACTGTCAGGTAGTGAGTGACCCAGGGCTGCAAAGAGGGGGACAGAACGCTGGTGCCTGCTCACAGCCAGAAATCTTGGCACCATTTCACCGCTTTGCCTCCCAGAGACTGACCACTCCTATGGGGGACAGCACGGGGAGAGGCATATTTGCCCCTGAGACCCATGGAGAGGTGGAGGACCAAATCTAGAAAACCACCCAATGAAAGCAGAAGAGTCCCAAGAGTGATGAGCCCTTCATTTGACCTGTGTGGGGCAAAGGTGATCGGGGATGGCCTGTGATCCTAGAGGCTCCGAGGAGAGCAAGAGGTCCCTGGAGTATGAGTCAGGAGCATGCACAGGAGATGGCCCTGGGACATGGTCCTAGGGGTAAGGGCTCAGCCTGACACCACTTTAATGGATGGGACACACTTCAGTGTCCCTGGTGCTTGAGAATGAGCTGCCGATCCCTCTCAAGATTGACTTCACTCCATGCCTGGTATTGAGGAGAGATTTTTTTCAGGATGGCCCCTAAACATGGAGTCCACTCTTACCCACCTAGCATGTGAGTGTCCCTAGGGTTCTAGCCCTGCTCTAGGAAGGCCCATTCCTCTGGCTTCCTAAAGGAAGACTTTCTTGTGTTTGGCTGGAGGCTAAGAGCGGTGTTGGGGACATTGTGGCTGCTGCTCCTGCCACAGGAGGGGGAGGCTTTCTGAGAACTTCTCTAACCCCGGGACACCCCTTCTTTCAGGTCAAGCTAACTCTACTCACCCTCCAATTCCCTGTGTATTTCTCTTCCAGAGGTTGCAAATTGGTCACCTGCACAGCTGTTCTGCTTCCCACATTTCTTTCTTTTTTTTTGAGACAGAGCCTCAAGCTGTCACTCTGGATAGAGTGCTGTGGCATCACAGCTCACAGCAACCTCCAATTCCTGGGCTCAAGTGAGTCTCCTGCCTCTGCCTCCCAAGTCGCTGGGACTACAGGCGCCTGCCACAACGCCCGGCCATTTTTTGGTTGCAGCCATCATTGTTGTTTGGCGGGCCCAGGCTGGATTCGAACCCGCCAGCTCAGGTTTACGTGGCTGGCGCCAAGCCCCCACATTTTTTTCTAAAAAAGGATTTTACATAAAAATCCAGATTCCATATTTTTAAAGAAAACCAGTAGCTGCGATGATACTGGGCAGGCATTCCCACACATTCCCAGTCATCAGGAGCTGAGTGGCAGAGCCCTTCTGGCTGGGACACTCACCAGCATCCCCACCCAGTGGTTCCTGTTCATACACATTGGCTCCTGTGGGCAGGCGTGAGAGTCTGACTCTTTTGCTGTCCTACCTTGCCCCAAACTTTTCTTTCCTTGTGTCACTCCTTCCTTTCTGCCCTGTGTGTCTTAAGCGTACTTTCAATCTACCTTCAGTGCTGTGCTGAGGTTTATCCCCACCCACAGCTGTCTCCTCCATGCTTTACAAGCTGCTTGCAGGCAGGAACAACCCATGGGCTACCAAAAACCAGCCTAGGGCCGGGCACATAGCGTTCCTCGGTGACTGTGCATTGAATGAACACATCTCCTCACTCTGCTGCAGCCCTCCTTTGCCCATCGGGCCCAACCCCTTTCTCAGATTCAGGGTAGAAGGACAGACAGAGCACCCAAAGACTTCCTGCAAGGGAAGGATGTCATTCTGGGTTTGGGGGGAGTGAAGGCAGGAGAAGGCCACTTTGCCTGACCCTCCTGTTCCCTGGGGCTGCTGGCCTCTGCTGGAATTTAAGGAGCACTCACTCACTTTTGTTTTGCTTCATTTGCTTTTTAATTCAGAGCATTGTTGCAGGGCCTAGGGATGATTTCATACCTTTTAATAAGCAAATCTTCAAATCGAATAGCCCTTGTTGCTATTCCATCAATCCACTGGGGCACCAGTTGCAGAGATAACTCACTCACCAACTAATTGCCATCCTTCAAGTCCTGGATGGGATGTTGCGAGCCGTCAGCTGAGTGAGTTTTTCTTAATCAAGTGCCTTTGCCCCATAAGCCTCGTGCAGTCTGATGGCCTGGTGGAGCTTCCCACAAGCAAAGTCTGCATAATTGCCTCTGCATCAGCATCCCCAGTCCCCACTGCTCTCCTGGAAGGAAGAGGCTGGCCTGGAAGCTCTCCAAGACACCCCACTGATAAGCTCATACATTTTGCCCCCTCCAGCCCTGCCCCTTATCACAACTTCGTTTCCTGTAAAGTGTTGGGGGAACCTGTCAGTGCCACTGCACAACTCCAGGGACACCATCCACACTGATACCTGTGACAAGGGCCCCCTGGCACAGCTCCCCAGAGGAAACCACAGGACTGATGCCCTGCAGTTGGGCAACATGATGATTCTGGCACTTGTACAGGCTCACAAGGATCCATGGCCCTGAATGTGAGCTAAGACTGCCAGGGCCTTCCAGGCCAGGTGTAGAGCCTCGTCAGATGTCATGCTTCTAAACTCAGTGGCCCCAGGGCACCCTCCCCCTGCCACACTGCGGCCCAGAGAGAGAGAGCTTCCTACATGGAATAGAGCAGGGGCAGGCATGACTCGTGAAAGGATCCCTTCCCTGACCCCAGACTGGTCCTAGGATACCACAAGTCCTACCCCATGACTCCCCACCTCGGGCAGAGACCCCATCCCAAAGCTTTGGTTGAAGAGAACAGGATCCATGACAGCCCAGTCCTGGCAGGCTCCATCCCAGGGTCTTGAGACTCAAGATCTGTGACTCCCTGGCCAGATTCGGAAGCTGCCTATACCCTGGACCAACTGGTGAGCAGGGCCTGCCATGAGGAGATTGGCCTACAGGGGGTGCAGCGGAAGGTCCCAGGCTTTGGAGCCAGAAAGACCTGGCTCTGAAGTAGGGCTCCGTCTCCTCATGCTTTGGTACCTTGGAACACTTACTTAACCTCTTGGAGCTTAACTTTCTTAAGGGTATAAAACTCACCAACAGCTCTGCTGTGAAGACTCAGTGACATAATACACGTGAATCCCCTTGTCTGGGGCCTGACAGATGTATACCAACAGCATGTGTCTCCTCCCCTCTCAAGGGGTCTCTGACTCTGTCATACTGGCCCTAGGAAATGTTCTGAGCTGAGGAGGAAGGTTCTAGAAGGACATTCCTGTGGCTGCTGCCAGGGTCAGTTGGCAAGACCCAGGGAGGGGTAATGCCTACCCCTTAATCATCATAGTGGCAGGACAGTAAGTAGGGGCTGGAGCAGATACTCTCCAGGCATCAGAGCTTTGCTTAAAGTGGACCAACCAGAACTAGTGGTGCCCTGGAGGTTTTAACAAGTTGTCCATTGGGAACAGTTATCTCCTCTGCTCATGGGTGACCACAGCTGGTAGTGGATCATCAACCCACTTTAGGACAAAGGGCTGCTAGGCTGGAATTAAAACATGAAATCTTTATGGAGGCATGGCCAAGTGGCCCTTAGAACTGGAGGGGATGATAGGAAGGGTGGGTGCAGAGGACAATGCAGGGGGTCCCACTCAAGGGAGAGTCACCTCAACTCTGACGACCTTGGGCTGCTTTAAGTATACCGTGAGGACCTTGTACCTGCTTGCTGTCAGACAAATGCGGTGTTTTCCAGGACCCAGTCCCCAGGTCCGACTCTGTCTGCTGCCTCCTTTGATGCACAGCCTCCTGCCACCCCATCCAATCTTCTGCCTGTGCCTCCCTGGTGGATGTCAGCAAGGGATGGGCTCAGCTCGTCCTGCTTAGCAGGATTTCTCAGCCCTCTTCTCACTGAGAAGGCTGGCACATGGCTGTGGGGGTGCAGGATCTCTCTCCTGGAGGCCCAGCAAGCCTGAGGCCAAAGCACACCTCACCCCAGGTTGTCACTACACCCTTCTCATCCCTACCTGGTTGTCAGGGAGCTCTAAGTTTGCAATGTAAGCCCCCTTCATTATAGAAAAGGAACTAAATGTTCTAAGAACTCATCCTCTCCTCGCCCATCTTTTCCTCCTCCTCAATTCATCAAATGCTAGGTAAGCACTTCCACCCATCTTTCACATCACAGAAGCAAACACTTCTCTGCTTTTTAAAGTTGTGAGCTCTAGGGCATAGACATGGCAATGAAGAAGGGATACACTGAGTGAATCACACTTTCACCTGATTACACCCGTCATCTGTAATGGCCTTCTAGGATGGTTAGATGGGATAAGAGCTCAGCTACAAGACAGGCCCAGTCTACAACCAGAGTTAGAGCCCAGGGAGTGGCCAAGTATAAGAATCAGTTCAGGGCAATGGTAGGGCTTGGTCTCTGGCCAGGGTCAGGGCTCAGCCTGTGACCAGGGTCAGGGTTCTGCGTAACCATGATCAGAGATCAGGGCTCAGTATGTGACAAGGGTTAGAGCTTAGTGTGCGACCAGAGACAGGGTTCAGTATATAAGCAGGGTCAGGGCTCAGTGTGTGGCCGAGATCAAGCCTCAGTATATGGACATGGTCGAGGCTCAGTGTGTGACAAGGATCAGAGCTCAGTCTTTTTACCCTAACTCAGTTCTCCTTTCTTCCATACAAAATGCAAAACAAATTATTGTTCTCCTGCTTTAAAACCTTCTGTGGAAAAAAGAAAAAAGTAAATGTCCAAGGAGCCTTGTGGCCTTTAGGAATGCAGGGCAGCAATCTGGCAGGACATCTGAGGCCCCCACAGCCTGGTCTCTGCTGCTCTCTGCTCTCCTTGCCACTCCCTTCCATGCAGCTAAGTATGAGCTGCTCAGAGTTCCCTGAAGTGCCTGGTTTTGTCATGCTTTTGTGTTCTTCAAGGCCATTTCCCTTAGTGGCGCTAACCTTGCCCCTCTTCAGTATTATATGTGGTTAGAAGTGCAAACTGGATTCAAACCTGCCTCCACCACTTCCTTGCTGTGGGACTTCGGGCAATTAGCTTAGCCTCATCTTTACACAGAGGTCAGCTACAATGTCTATGTGTGGGTGGGTGTGAGGTTTCCCGGGTGAGCCCACAGACAGGTTTTAATGCATACTACTCTTCTTAACCATTAATTATTCCCCATTGTGTTTGAGTTGTTCGAGTAACACTCAGCATCCCTTTTCTAGCATCTCCTAGTGGCCTTGCTGGACTGCAACAGCCAGAAAACTAGACACGCAGGCAGGGTTCCCTCGCAGCTGAGGTTCTGTATGTGAATTAGGTTCCAGCAATTAGAGGCACTTTGGCAAGAGCTGCAAGGCAGACTGGGAGGCTATCTGCGGCCGCTCAGGGCTGGGCTGGGCTGGGCAGGCAAGCCTGACTGTGCAAAAGCAGCAGCATCTCATGCTGAGTCTTCAGATTCAGGATGTGGAGGGGCAGCAGCCATGGATTTCTGAGCCTGGATCAGGCCATGGAAGTATGTTCTTGAACCCAGTGGTTCCAATGTCCCCTCCCCCTCTCCTTCATATTCTTTTTTGCTGCTGTAACTAATCACCACATGCTTAGAAGCTCAACACAAATATATTCTTCTATTCCAGCCGTGGAGGTCCAACATCCAAAATCTGTTTCTCTGGGCTGAAGTCAAGGCTTTGGTGGCTTTGTGTTCTTTCTGGAGTCTCTAAAGGAGAATCCGCTTCCTCGCCTTTTCCACTTTCTAGAGGCCACCTGCATGCCTTGGCTCACTGCCTCTTCCTGTGTTCTCAAGCCAGCTCCTGCCTTGCCATCCCATCTCCTTTATTTTTTCCTGACTCTGCTTTCCTGCCTGCCTCTTATCTAAATCCTGTGATTACACTGGATAATCTCCCCCATCTCAAGACTTTTAATAACATCTGCAAAGTTCTTTTTGTTATGTATGGTGACATTCATGGACTCTGGGTATTAGAGCATGGGCATCTTTGGGACCATTATTTAACCTACTACATGCCAAGGTAGCAGCCCCCCTATATTCTGGACGTCATTCCTGGAGACCCGGCCTTAAGCTGGCTCTTTTGGCCCTTTCAACAATTTTGTAGGCACCCAATACCCTGAACTGCATTCTGTTCTGCTTAAAATACAGTAGCCTCTGCTTACTGCACCCAAGCATGACTAATATAGCAAGTGTCCCTCAAGACTCAGCTAAAATGTCACCATGTCTGGGAATTCTCCCACAATTTCTCCAGGATTCCTTTCTCTCTCCTGTGGACCCTATAGCTCCTCTTAAGTCAAATTCATATGAATGTTTTTCTCCCCTGGTAGATCATGACTTTGCCATACAACTACAGACTGGAATCTGATACACAGGAAGGCTGAAGAGAGAAATGAGCAAGGAGCTGTCAGGAGCACAGGGCCCTGAGCACACAATGGTGCAGGCAGAAGCAGGGATGGCCTGGAAAGGAGAGAAAAGCCCTCTCAACTTCGCGAACCACATCAGCCGCTGGACCCATGTGAAGTAGCACATTCTTCAGCCCCAGGGCTGCGTCCCAGTCTGAGGCTTTGTGGTCCAGAATTCAGAATGCAGAAACAATGATATGTGACTAAAGAGACAAGCCCCAGAACACACAAGAATGTCTAGGGTTCGGTCCGGAAAACAACCAGTGAACAGAGGATAAATCTTTCTTGATTGGGGGCAGGAGAGAAAACAGGCAAAACAGGCAAAATGGCATCCTTAGTCCATGACAGCCCTTGACTTGGTCTCACCTAAGACAGGACAAGCAGTCTGGCCCCTCAACCCAGAAAGGGGAGCCCATGCCTGAGTGTAAATGGAGCAAGAAAACCGTTCCTTAAAAGTGTCATATGCATGCAAGAAATTGAAGAAACTTTGTGTGCCCCCTTAGAAGATGTGGATATAAAGTTGGGAGACAACCCCACAGAAGGCCACCTATGGTGGCAGGCAAGGATTAAAGAAAGAACCTCAATATGTCCTGCCCTGCCTGTGGCTAACACATGCTGTGACATCAGGCAGACTCTCTGCCCTCTGCGGCCTTGGTCCCTTCTACCTATATGCTGGTAACAGTCGACTCTGTGCCAAAGGGCTTAGGAATAAAGGAAAATAGAGAACTGGGGGGTGCAGACCCTGGCAAGAAAGAGGCTCCTTCTGGGGAAGCAGGCTAGGAGGCCTGAGGTGTCACTAATGAGGTCCCAACAGACAGACGGGGCTGGGCATGAACTTGGAGAGCCAGCCTCCCTCCATCCCCATGTTCAGCACACTTCAAATTAATAATTAAAATGCTTCCTGTCAAATTTCAGCCTGACACGTAATTAGAGCAGCTCCAGGCTTTAGGCGATCATGATGAAAACAGCTCCTTGTTAGAAAGAGACTAGAACATTCCTCCCCATCTCTCTCCATCAGGGCCTCCCCTCTGTCTGCATGCCAGGCATATGTGGACAGGGGTTTTCCTTTGAGCCTGGGGAGAGGAAGGGGAAGGAACCTCAATTTCCCTCTCTGTGCCTAGAGGAGATTGAACAAGGCGCCATCCTAGCTGGACATAGGAGTGCCACTCTGGGATTTGTGCAGAGAGGGTAGGAGGCGGCTCATTAGATTTTCAAAGGCCAGACAGACAAATCTGGGGCCAAGAGCACATCCTGAACCATTCCTGCAACATGTGCACAGAAGGCATCCCCACCATGTCCCTTCCACCTCGGGCTGCTGGACAGGAGCTGAGCTCGGCCACCAACTATTCAGTGGCCAAGGCACCCCGGCCCCTCCCCACCAGCCTATGGTGTCCATCACTTCCTTCTGGAGGTCAGCCCTTCCCACCAGAAGCTCCCATCTCCAGGCTTATCATCATCGCCACCTGGGGCATAGCCTGGAGATGCTGTCCATGGTTCTAGAGAAACTTCCAGTCTTCATCCCCCTTGTTAGGAGATTTTCTAGAGCCCCGGCTGGTCTCCATCCTCCATAGTTCAGTCCCTAAGTCCTGTCACAGTGCCATGCCTCCACACCTCCCACGAGGACTGACTCATCCCATCCCAAGACAGGGAAGGGATACCCATGCTTGACTCATTCACGGGGAGCCCTGAGTGCCCAGCCTGGGTTCCACCCTGATGGCCTGCAGGAGCTTGGGACTCATGCATGTTCAAACCACCTATTGGAAGAAAATCATTTGAAAGCAATGTTGTGTTACTTCTTTGAAGTTGCCTTTATAAATATTTTAAAGCAGTTTATTAGGAAAACCACAGGAACAGAGAGGCTGCTGAGGCTGGGAAGAGAGGTGCCCTGTAAGGGCTCAGCTGTCGTGCACCACCATGCCAGTGAAATGCCAGTGCCATTTTCCCCCACGGAGGGGCTGGCCCTGTGGGGGGCTGCAGAGAGGAGCCCACTGTGTTGAACTGCCCCACTCTGCATAGGAGGTGGTCATCCAGATGCCCATGCTCTTGTCCTCAGACTGAACCCTATCGAGGTATGTAACAGTCCTGTGGACATGGCACAAGCTGAGGGCAGTAGAATCCAGAGTCCTACTCTGAGATTTGTTCCCAATTCAATAATTCTGGGGAGGAGAAAGAGGCTGGAAGGCCCCTTCCTTGGCAGGCTGATGCTTCCAAATGGGTGGTTGCGGCTCGGCGCCTGTGGCTCAATGGGCCGAGGCGCCAGCCACGTACACTTGAGCTAGCGGGTTCGAATCCAGCCCAGGCCTGCCAATCAACAATGACAGCTACAACCAAAAAATGGCCAGGCATTGTGGCAGGCACCTGTAGTCCCAGCTACTTGGGAGGCAGAGGCAGGAGGTCGCTTGAGCCCAGGAATTGGGGGTTGCTGTGAGCTGTGATGCTACAGCACTCTATCCAGGGTGACAGCTTGAGGCTCTGTCTCAAAAAAAAAAAAAAAACAAATGGGTGGTTGCTTTCTTTTTCCCTCTTCTCCCCACTCTCTCACCCTCCCACCCCCACCAAATGCACCCTTCCATCCAGGGCCACACACATCAGACCAGGAGCAACCAAAGCAGAGCAGGTGGACCAGACCAGACAACCTTCCCAGGAACTCCTCAGCCCAGGAATCCTGTCCTGCCTCACTCCACACCCCAGGCAGGAAGAGCCTGGCCAGGGCCCAGGAGGGGATAAGAATGAGGTCCTGCCTTCTGGCCCATCACCCTCTGGTGGGGGTGCAGGAACAGAGGCACCATGTCTATCTCTGCCATATATTCTCTCCTTGAGAAAGTGCCTTGTTCTCTTCCCCAAGCCAAAGTCAACAAGCCAACCAAACTCAGAGAAAGCAGAATCGATCTGGAGGTCAAGGATCTGCAGTGCTGGTCCTTGGGGAACCTGGCTGCTTTCCTGTTTGTGCTGGGGCTCCTTCAACTACCATGTTGGGCTGAGCAATGAGCAAACCTCGCTGCCTCCATCTCTACCCTCCCATGCCCTTCTCCCCCACGCTGACCACCTATCCCCTGTCTATTGGTATCAGATCAAACCTCTCAGATCAAACCCTGGCTAAGCCTGATGCCACCTGCTCAGATCTATCCAGTCACTGTGAGCGCAGTGAGGTGGCCCTATGAAGCTCTGTCCTTTGGGTAACCTCTCCCATTTCAATCAACTAAGCCAGGGACGGTCCTCCTCTTGACCCCACCTTATGGATATGGCCTGAGAGGACACAGATATTCCCAGGGTTAGAAGGTAGCCCCCCACCACACACACACACACACACACACACACACACACACACACAGCACGGGAGTAGGTGAACAGGGAGCCTTCTCTGGTTAATAAATAAAAAAGAATGACTTGCAATTATCATATCAATTGTTTCTGGGTAAATAAGGGCTTCTAAAAGATTTTTTAAATAGATTATTCCTTTAAATAGGTTAAGCACCCTTTGGCAGCCTCATTTACATCATTCATTTGCCAGGACATCCTTTCTTCATGGAGAGCATGGAAGCAAACTTCAGCCTAGGTCACTTCATTCAGAGACTGAATTAATGTGATCTGGGTACCTCCCTGCCCGCCATGTACCAGAGGACAGAGCTGTTCTGTGCCCAGCCCCCCAGTCTGGGCAGTGGGGGGTGGGAGGTGATTCAGACTTGCTCTGGAGAAAAGAACTCCCAGAGGGAAAGGAATGCCCAGGCGCTTCATTGTGGCTGTAAAACACCAAGGTACAGGAGTCTAGGACATACAGGGAGGGTTGTGTAGGACCTGGACGGGTAGAAGACAGAGAAGGCTAACCCAGTGTCGTGAGCAGCTTGAGCAAAAGCTTATACACACAAGTGGATATGAGACAAGCAACTTCTGCCACCCGTCGGTCACCTCTGTCCCCTTCTCCCTTATATGTCCCCTGACTCTCTCATCACCTATCCTGTAGGCAGAACAGAATGCACTCTCCTCTCCTGCCACTGCAGAGCCCATTGCAAAAATGTCCTAGACCCAGAACCTCTGTCTGCCAGCACATTCTCCTATTGGGCTGACCCAGATCCTCCTGGCTGCAGTAGATGGGAGGACATTTGAGAAAAACAGCACAGATAGAGACACCAAGGAAATCAGCACCCTGGCCATGCCTCCCAGGTCACCAAGGCACTCAGCATGACCCCCCAGGGAGACTGAGCTCCCTCTGCAACCTGGCCAGCTCCAGTTCTGGGAACGTTTGCTGAACCTGCCATCCATGAGCACATGGACTTCAGTGCAATTACAAAAGCTCTAAGAACAAGAAGTGCATTCATTCACCAGCAGCAAATTACACTAAATTATCTTAGCAAATAAGGCAAAATGTCAGTTCAGTGGCTGGCAGGCTCTGCAGAGACACATGCTGGTCGCTTCTCCCCACCCCTAGCAGTGAGGGTCACACTCTGCAGGACATTTTAGGAGAGGATACTAAATACAGGAGCAGTAATGAGATGGAAGAGGGTACAAACCAGGACCCAGGGGTACGGCGGCGTGTGAATTATGGTAAGTAGGTAGATACCTACCTGGATGAGTGAGTTTTGAGAATGAAGAAGGACTAGAGGCCAGAGAGCTGTAGGAGGCTGAAGGGGAGGGGTCGAGGAGAGATGCTGTGTCCTGGTCACTTGGATGCCAGGTGTGCAGGACAGCAGAGACCCTAAGATACATGGGGGCGGAAGCACCTTTGAGGCAGCATGCAGGAAAGCAGGCAGAGCATGAAGGCTATTATCTCCCTGGGTCTGGTGCACACACGCAGACTGCTGGGCGCAGGGGGGCAGGACAGATGGGCCTTCCCTCCATGGAGAATACAGAGCTGGAGGGAGGAGGGAGCCACGTGACTGTGCACATCTGGAGGCCTGGGGGCAACAAGGGAGAGACACAAAGGGAAAAAGGGAAGCAGTGGGGAGAGAGAGGAGGTGACAGGGGAGGACCCTGCATTTCCTATACTGGAACTGACAGGAACTGAGCCATCACCGGTGTCACCCCATCCTTCCTCACTCTCCCAGAACCTGAGTTTCTGATCTGACCAAAGGCAGAAACTTGGAATTCCTGCTTCCCCCCGTCTCCAATCCCACAGCAGCTGAGGACAGCGCCTCCTTCTCCATCACTTCCCTTAATCTCCCTTGCTCCATATTTTGTGTTTCCCTTAGTTCAAAAACAAAAAAACCCTTGGTCTGATATCGAGATCACGGAGAACAGTCAGCTTATCTCAGGTGCCTGATCTCAAAGGTCTCTGCTGAGGGTTGTCCTTCCCAATCCTATTTTACACTAATTTATAAGCCAGGCAAGGGCCCCTGGGGTATGCACATCAAATATTTATGATGATCTCAACCAATTGCACTAGAACTTCTGATGATGGAGCCCAGGCAATAGTATTAATCTAAAACTCTCAAAGTGATTCTAATGTGCCGCCAGGGTTAAGAACCTACTGGACTAATGGGATCTAGGGCTATATCACTAGGAGCTTAGTACCCAGGATCAAGCAAGTAAGACCGGATCTATTATGTGCTGAACCATTATGATCCATGTCAGAGGCCTCAGTCTGAGAGGAATGATGATGAAACATCCAGAGGAGGGCGCTGGGGATGGAGAAATCATATTAGCTGAAGGAGGTTGAGGGGAGGGGGATATTTTCATGCTCAGATGCTAAAGAAAGGCTGGGAGTAAAGGTCACAGACCTTCTGAGGGCTGGGATATGTTTGCCCTAAGAGACTCAGGCTTTTCCCTGTTCTAGCAAAGTGCTGCCTCATTAGTGATGAAATAATGTCACCATAATTACCTGGAGCTGGTAGACCAACATGGCAGGTTATGAATGCCCACGCACACAAGTGCAAGAGATTTATCTTGCCCCGAGGCACCTGGATGCAATTCGTTGCTGAATCTACCCCAGCAATTGTAGTCAGGTGTTCTGGGTGTTGGGCTTACCCCAGCCCTGGCACATACACTCTGACCACAACTTCCAGCGGGAATCAGGAACACTCTTCCCAGGACTGGGGGACCAGAAATGCAAAGACAGCTCCTGGGGAACTCAGATGGTGGCAGCCAGAAGCAGATGCTGAAGGGCCTGGCAGTCCAGAGGAAGTGGGAGAAAGCGATGATTGCAGGCCCTGTACACTACTGAATCATGCGTGAGGTCCCTGAGAGCCTAACTGGGCATGAATTCCAGGCACCATTTCTGCCCTGTCTAGAATCAATTTTGCTAGTTACTCTGAAGTTTTATTCATTTGCATAGTCTTCCTGCCACAGATCAAACCATTGGGATCAGCTAGAAAGACAGCCCAGACAATGGGCAACTCCACCAACATTTAAAATGTACCCAGAGATCCCACTTCTCGGGCAATTACTAGAGAAATTTGAGCACAAGACTGCATTGTTTGTATCTAAACAGTAAGAACTAACAACATATATTTTAGAACTGCAGTACTATGAGATACTATGTAACTACTTAAAAAGAAAGAGGGAGATCTTCACAAGAAGCTTGACAGAAAATAGCATTTACTGTAGTATTCCCTTTCATTTGAAATTTAAGAACAAGCAAAACTAACCTTGGTGAAAATGGCCAGGGTGAGGCTATTGACCAGGAAGGGACATGAGGGAACTTTCTGGGATTCTGAAATTGCTCCATCTGGGTAGTAGTTGTATGGGTAGATAATTGTGTAAACATTCATGGAGTTACACACTGAGAATTAGCATCTTTTATGCACTAGAGGTATGTTACACATCAATATAGAAAGTAACAGGAGGGTACTCTAGAAGAAGTGACTTGGAAAAATGGTAAAGAAAAACAGCTTCATGCCTGTAATCCTAGCACTTTGGGAGGTCAAGGCAGGAAGATCGCTTGAGGCCAAGAGTTCAAGATCAGACTGAGCAAAAGTGAGACCCCGTTTCTACAAAAGAAAAGAGAAATTAGCTAGGTGCAGTGGTGGGCGCCTGTAACCCCAGCTACTCAGGAGGCTGAGGCAGGAGGAGCTCTTGAGCCCAGGAGTGTGAAGTTGCAGTGAACTATGATAATGCCTCTCTGCAATCCAGTCAGGTTGACAGACTAAGACCTTGTCTAAAAAAAAGAAAAAGCAAGAAGAGGAAGAGAGAAGACAGAGAGGGAGAGGAGGAGAAGTGGGGAGAGGAAAAGGAAGGGCGGAGGAGAGGAGGAGGGGGAGGAAGGGGAGGAGAAGAGAAAAACAGAAAACACATGACAGCAATTTTATAGTGTGTAAGCCTGGAGAAGGCAGTCTGGAAGGATAGCAAGCCCTTACAGAAGGAAAGGGAAGGGAAAGGGAGGGGAGGGGAAAAGGAGGGGAGGGGAGGGAAGAGACCAGTGACCGTGCCTATTTTCTTCTAATGGGGAGGACCACCCTCCGTGTTGTCTGCAGCTGTGGTGTTTGACTCTGCTGCCCGGCAGCTCCCCTGCCCCGACACCTCCCACCATCCCACCACTTTTGCTTCTCTGTGAGTCCCTGCATTTGGAGAGCGAGGTTCTTGGCTACTTAGGTCGAACTTTGGTGGCTCCATGTCTCGGTTCCAGACTTGGACTTTGCAACAGGATCCTTGAACAAAACCTGGCTCAAAATCTGCTACGGTCACTGCTCACACGTACCAGTGTCCCACTCAGCAGCTGCCTCCAGGACAGCAAGGTCAGGTGCCTCCTCTCCATGAACAGACTCCCATGTGGAAGGCACCGTTCACATCTGAGAGTGTGAGCAGAACACTCTCAAACACGCAAGTGGAAGAGGCAGAATGACTCAGGGGTCCCCGGTCACACCATTTTAATCTCCCCCCCCAGTCTTCTCTCTCTGGGTGGTGAGCAGTCAGATCAACTAATTGGTCTTCACAGCCCTGGTTACAAATGGTCCCGGAGGCAAATTCTGGTCACACTTCTCAAGCCAGGCAAATGAACCCTCACTCTGTCCCTTCTTTAATATGGATGTGACACCTGCCGGCTACAGCTTGTCGCACTGTGAGAATTATTTCTCCATTAAAATGCAGGAGTTGGCACTTTGCCCAGGAAGGGCGGCTAAAAATACTGCTGTCCAGGGCACTCATCACGAGAGGACTCTCTCTACCCCTCAGCCTCCAGGTGAGTCCCTTACCTGCCAGGTTCCTCCCACAAGCACTCGATGCAGTGTCGGGTCAGGGCTGTACTCCCGCCCCATCACAAAGGAAAAGCACCAGTGACTGTGCCTGTTTTACAGAATGGCAAACTGAGATTCAAACAGTTTGCTCTGGGTCACTGTGTTCAGTCTTCAGTCTGGGGAGCAACAATGCATGGGTCCAACTGCACAGAGGGAAAAATATAACCCCTCACACGTGCCCAGCATTTTACAATTTGCAGTGTCTTCTTACTATTGCTTCGTCCGACCCTCACAGCAACACTGAAATAAGAGCTATTATTGCCTCCACCTTACAGATGGCGATGAAGCTCAGAACGGGGACACACAGTGAAGGGTACACAGAGGCTACTAGGGGCAAAGGCAGGTCTTCAGCACAAGTCTTTTGTTTCAACAACCCAAGCAGAGCACCAGTGATGAGACTTCAAGCAAGGTGACCAATCTCACTCCTCGAGCCATCAACTTGATAACAAATCCTTCAGTTTGGAAAGAATGCCTCACACTTTTCAGGAGAGCACTCATTATCCCTACTTAAATGATAAGGAATTAAGGTTCAGAGGTATAAAGGATGTGGTCACAAGTTAATAGCAGTAGAGCCAAAATGGAAAGTCTAATGTCCTGCCTCCAGCCCAGGCTCTTCCTGCTTCCCAGGGCCAGTGGAGCTCTGGGATCAGACGGGCCCAGTGGCAAGACAATGTCATCCAGGGGCAAATGAACACAGTATGCTCTGCAGGCTCCCACCTCCCTGAACCTGGTTCTCTAGAAAACTGTTTGCCTCCCTTTGGTCTTTTTAAGTGAAAGGTGGTTAAAACCTTAGGCTCATTTTTCATAGAAGAAAGTGCCAAGGCCCAGGGAAGGTAAATGCTCTGCTCAAGGTCAGGCAAACTAGGCCCTGGGTCTGGACCCCTGGCTCCTGGCCTGGGACCCATCACACTGGGTCAGCCAAGAATGGCAGAATGGCATGCATAACTTGTTCCTTGGCATCAGGCTCTTACTGGGTCTCAACTTCCCAGTCTGTAAAATGGGGACCTTAGCAGAGTCCCTAAGCAAGCCTAGGGTTTGAGTCCTCTGAGGTAAAGAAATTGGCTGATGCTTCCAGGAGTGGGAGGAGACCCATACAATTACCAAAAAATCTGGACAACCAACTTCACTTTACCAAAAGGGAAACTGAGGGTAGAAAGGGGCCACAGAGGCCATAGAGACCCAGTGATTTAAGGATGGTGGTAAGATCAAAGATTAAAATGTCCAGAAGGGGATCCTTCTGCTAAGTCCGGTGGTCCACCCTCCTCCCAAGCACTTCACAGAGAAAAAGCCTTTTTATAAAGACATTTATTTTTCCCAAAGTACACCCCAAGTTTATAAAATTCCTCAGGGTCCCACATTTAAATTAGAAATCCTCACATCTTCCATTACTAGACATCAGAAGTTGTACTCTGCTGGGGGCTGGGGCTAACCAGAGGCCACAGGAGGTGTCTGCTCCGGCCTCAGAATAGCACCATGGTGAGAGTCGGGGGGAGTCCCCTCTGTGTTCTGGAGCCCTCCTGGCCCTGCTCCACTCCACGCTCCAGCCAGGGAGGAGAGGCCCCAGGCTCTGCCCATATTGCTGTTGTCCAAGGTATGGAGGGCCTTGGCCACCTGCTCTCACCTGGAAACCACGATTCCCTAGTGTGGCAAGGAACTATGTTCCTCTCTCCAGGTTTCTAACCCCCACCCCATGCTCTGGGTAAGAATAGGGGTGTGATGAGGGTGAGGTATCCAGAAAGCTGTGGGCACAGCAGGGCGCAAGGCAGGAGCTGCTCCATGCCTGCAGGCATAGAAGCAGTCTGCTTCCCAGGTGGGTGAGGACACCTTGGATGGAGGGACTTGTCCCCACGTGGGGCCCTCAACACCTAATGCGATGCTGACACCCTGTGGTTGCTCAATAAACATTAATTGAGTGGATAAACAAAAAGAAATAAATGTTACAAAGGTGGGAAAAGGAGAGAGATAGAAGCTAACCCCCAGGGGCCCATCGAAGACCCCCAGAGAACAAGTGTGACCAGCACATGCTTCCTGTGGGGACAGCAGACAGAGAAGAGGGCCTCACAGGGCACAGCCCAGGGCAAGGCCCAGGAGACTGGCGGGGGAAACCAAATGCATCCATGTTCCAGCCCGAGCTGCGTGTCTCTGCACACCTGTGTGTGCATGGCAAGGGACAGTCTTCACTTGGTGGGGAGGGAAAAGGCCAACATTGGGGCCAGAGTGGGAAGAGGCAGGAGACAGTTTCTAGACTCCAGGAGATGCTAAGACTTAGTGTCCCTCCTGGGTAGACAGGATTCTATGCAGGTGTAGGGGAAAGGGCTGAGCAACCACAACCAGTGGGTCAGGGCCACTGGGGAAACAAGGCAAGAGGTGACCGTGTATCGTGTCTTCGCAGAAATAAGGCAGGGGGTTGGTCTGAATATCTGGAGCAAAAGGCAGCCAGATGGCCCAAGTAGCACTGGAAGAATAGAGTGAGGGTGTGGTCTGTGAGTGTATCTGCTGTGTCCCTAAGAAATAAGGCGGCAGGATGTAATGTGTCACTGGAGAAATAAGGCAGCCAGCAGGGTGACTTAGAGAAATAAAGTGGTAGGGTAGTCTGTGTGCTATGTCCCTAAGAAATAAGGCAGCAGCATGATTTAGGAATCACGTCTGTTGAGAAGTAAGATGGCAGGGTGGTCTGTGTGTCACATCCCTTGGAGAACTGCACATCTGCCAGAGCGGGACCCAGCTGCTGGGACAGGGCTCACACTGAGGCCCCAGAGCAGCCAGTGACAGGAGCCCCTGGGCTGGGGCAGCAGCTCCCTGGTCCTTGTGGTCAGGCTATTTCTTGACCATCATCTGCATTTCATGATGGGGAGGAAAAAAGGGAAAACAAAGTATTTATTAAACGCCAGAAGCCCAGGTACCAGGTCACATAACTCAGGTGGGGAGTGTGTATGAGATTGGCCACAGCTGTCCAACTCACAGCCCCCAGGGAGAATACCCTCTCCTCATCCACCTCTCTCTCAACCCACAGGCCCACTTTACACAGTGCCCTCCCACTGGCCCCTCCACTGGGGGCACATTTCCCTTCCCGTCTCCCCTGCCTGTGCTCCCCAGCCACCCTCCAAGGCTGGGTCCAAATCCCTCCTCCAGCAGGAAGCCCTTCTCCTCCACTGATTTCCCTGAGCACAATGCCCTGAGCAGGCCACCTCCTTCCTTTCCTCTGGCCTTGTCTCCACGTGGGGGCTGGAGGGGAGTCCAGTAGCCGCACGTCTCCAGCCTCATTCCACATCCCGACCTGGATGTAGTCAGGAGGAAGGGGTTGGCCCGCCCCTGCCCCTCCCTGTCTGGTTCTTGTGATCTGTCTGTCCCTGAGAGAAGAGGCTCCTCCATCTGAACACCACCTCAGCAGTTGTCCAGTGTGGCCAGAGACTGGGAGACAGGCTGCCTCCCTGAGGAGCAGAATGAGGAAGCCAACTGCTCTGCCCATCCAGGCCACGTTCTCCACAACTCTTCAAAGCCAAGCAGACATTCTGATCTCCATCTGCTCAACTCTTCTATGATCATTTGGTTCCAAACAAGGGGGAGGAGAACAACTTATTTCCTACATTTCCTAATGTAACTGCTGTTATCATACGAATACTAATTATGGTTGACATTAACTAACCACCTACTGTGTACTAGGAACATAGCTGTCCAACTGGAGATGACTTTTCAAGCCTCACCTGAGTTAGGGGTCACGTGACTAGGTTGTGACCAATGGGATGTAAGCAGAAGTGACATGGTACTATTTCCAGTGAAGCCCTAGAGGTAAACATGTCCTCCCCTTCCAAGGAGGAGCCTCTCAGACTTTGAAATGGAAGCTTCCAGTTGAAGTGGGCAAAACAGAACCTGGCTCCAGGACATCAGTGGCTTTAAGATTACCTATGCTCAGACTACAACAGGAGAGAGAAAATAACTCCTGCCCTGGTTAAACCTCTGCCATATTTAGGTCCTATTAGAACAGCTGGGACCTTGGCGACTCAGCCCTCTACCCTCTCACGATGGGGGTCGGGGGGAGCTGAGGCTGTTCTTCTGAGGAGGGAGCTTCAGGTAACCACTGAGGTGACGGTGATACCCACTGCCCTCCCCAGCCCCCGACACACAGATGCACCAATACACAGACTCCACCTGTCTTTACCTTCTTTGCTTTCAGAGTGTTTCAGAGGCTGCAGGGCTGCAAAATAAAGGAGTGTGTTGTGAGGAGGAACCATGGAAAGTGGTGGGGTAGGGTGTCAGGCCACAAAGAGCAAGAGGAAGAAATTAGCAGGGTAGGGATGACATCATGGCATCAAGGAAGGGGCCCTGGACTGCTGTCCCAAGCCTGAGTGCCAAGTGCCATCTCCACCTGTGGCTTGTCACTCCTCTCTCTGGGTCTCAGTTCTCTGCATCTATAGGATGGGGACAACCCCTAGCCCTCCCGTGAACAGGAGATGTGGAAGTAACCTGCACCCAGGCTACCTGCAAGGTGAAGTGTGGAGCCAAAGGAGGCTGGTGGGTCTGCAGGGATCCCCAGGTGGGCCCGGGAGTGACCAAATCTTTGACCACCTCTTCTCCCCACGCCCTCCCTTCTGCCAACAATATCTGCCTCTGGGCATGAAAAATGAGGTCTGATCCCAGAGCTGTCTCTAAGCCTGCCACACTGGGCACCGACAGGCAGAGAATTAATTGGCATAATTTATAACAGTCCCCAGGTGTCAATCTCCATTCTGTGGGGGTGGGGAGGGAACTGTTGTCAACTGGAACCATCCCAAATGGTTCAGCAGGAACCTGCCTCTTCCAGCCCAGGACCCCGGGAAGTAGAGCCTCCAGTGACCACAGCAGAATCTTGGCACCCACCCCAAGCAGGGCTCCAGGTTTACTGGACAATATCCTTTGTGAAGCACTTCCCAATCCAGTCACTCAGGAGAACTTCCAAACAGACAGGAGAAGGATGACATTTTACAGATGGGAAACTGAAGCTCAGAGGAGCACAGAACAGGACTGTCATAGCTGTTTGCTTGATAGTAATGGCACTCCAGTATTACTTACCGGGCACCAGGTAAGGTGCTAGGTACTTTAGATACATTATCTCATTTAATTCCACCCAAACAATCTGTGAGCCTGTTACGAGGCCCATTTTACATATGAAGAAACCGAGACAACAGAGGCAACGCCTTTCTCGAGGCCACTCAGGTTACATGAGATGGAGCTGCAACTTAAACCCCAAATCCCCTGTGTTCTGAGTCCCTGCTCCCAACCCTGGGAAGCCACTGGACTCCACAATGCAGGGTCAATCAGGTGGAATTGGCCCTGGCAGGTATGTAAAGGACAGTAAGAGAAATGAAGCTCTACCTGAGCAATCGGGAGCTCCACCTCCATGTCTGACTCTTCCATGGGTCAGGAGGCCTCACTTCATTCAAACCTGACGGCAAGTCTGGCCCCTCCAGATCCTGAAGTCCTTTCCCCCATCCCTTGTGTTCCTCCCCGAGCCACCACGAGGGCCAGCTCCACGCTCAGACTCACCTGTCTTGGATCCTTCTCCTTCCCCATCCTGGTCCTCAGCTCCTAGAAGACGAGAACTCAGAGTGAACAAGTGGCTTCCTCAGCCCCATTTTCACTTGGTAAACGGGGCCTGAGAAAGTCTGACCTGTTCTTCAAACAGGACCCAGGGCAGAGCTGAGCCTGCGACAGGATGAGAGGGCTTTCAGCCCGGAGCTCACCACCCACCCTCCAGCAGCCCGCCCAGCCTTCACCTCACCCATCTACTCCCTCACCAGCCCCACCAACCATCACTCCCCACAGACAGACCAACCCAGCCATCCACTCGGCCTTCCACCTGTCCTCCCGGCCAACTGACCATCCTCCCCTCACTCACCTCTCCCAGCCTCTGGGGACCTGCCTACTCTCATGCTTCCGTTGACCCATGTGTCACTTCCCAGGGTCAACTCACCTCCCACGTGGGGAGGTGCCCACCTGCCAATATCCTCGGACCCACTTACCAGCCGCCAACATCCACTCAGACTGACCCTCAGCCCAGCAAATGGCAGCTGCTTCAGATCGGAGCCACTGTGGAGACACACTGCTCCCTGGGACCTGGACACCCGCCAGCAGGTCCACATTGGTGCCGCTCTCAGTCACCACATCTAATCTGCTCTCTTACAGACACGCTCTCACAAGCACACCTATCTGCATGGACACAGTCCGCCCCACACACCCACCACCTTCCAGTCACTTGTATCCACACTCATCCTGCTACAATTGCACATGGACGAGCTCACACACGAAAGATATAGTACGCTTAAGCACACACACTCTAGCCCCCTTTGCACACACACACCCTCTGTCCCTAGAAAGTGATACCACTATCTCTCTCTCACACACACACCCCTCTCACCTGCGTTCTCCTCCTCACAGCTCTGTTTGATCTTTCGCCAGCACACAAAGGCCAGGGCCACCAGCAGTGCCACAAGACAGATGGACAGTCCGACAGTCACCCACAGGGCCTCAGGGGGGAATGTCATGGGTTGCCCTGGGAGGGGAACAGGGGAGAATGAGACCAGCATGCCTGGCTCCCATAGCCCAAGGTGTGATATGGCTTCTACCCTCCCCGGGCCCTAACACTATAAGCGAAGCTCACTTAGGTGCCCTCTGCCCCTTCCCTGACAGCCATGGCTCATGCTGTGTGGTGGACCTGGCTTTACCAGGAAGGCTGTAGAGGCTATGGTTGGATGATGCTCAAGAACCTTCCATGGCTACTCACTGACTTTAGAATAATGCTTCAAACGTCCCAGGATGATTCAAGAGCCTCTATGCTTTCAATGCCGGTAGCGCTCCTGCAAACATGGTGACTGTTCCCAAAGCCCGCCAGACTATCAGTAAAAAGTGTGGCAAGGACCAACCCTACGAAGTGACGCAGTTAAAAGAAGGGCAAGGATTCTCCGTATGCCCAGGGAAGGCAGCATTATGGCAGGAAGCGTCATGGCTGTGGTGGGCAGACTTAGCTGATTTTCTGGCAACAGGCTAAAGCCACAAAGAAGATGGTGCTGAGGTGTGATTGTGACAAGCCCACATACAGATCTAAGAGGATACTGGCTACTGAGGGACACGGGCATTTTGGACTGGAAGACATAAGAGGAGAAAGGGCTGGGAAATCCAGTTCCAAGTGTCATCTTTTTTCTTATGATGATGATAAAATCTTGAGGTTATGTTCACTTCAAAAAACAGTAATTCCACTACAGGACCCTCTGCTCCAGCCAAACTGGTGGCCTAACCACTCTCTGCAGAAACAACAAGAGTCACTGGTTCTTTCCAGCCTCCACACACTGTCTGTTTCCCCTAGTTAAAAAGTACTCCCCAACCCTGCACCCAGCTCCACATCCTCTTCCTCAGGAGACCTCTCTGACAACATCCCTCTCCTATGGGTCAGGAATCCCTAATCTACGGCCCATGGGCCAAATCTGGCTGGTGGCCTATTTTTGCACAGTCATGAACTAGTAATAGTTTTTACTTTGTAAAGGGTTACCAGAAAAGGGTAGGGGAGTTTGAGGAGGAACAGGAGAAGCAGCAGCAACAGAGATGGTGTGTGGCCCTCAAGACCCAAAGCACCCACTCCCTGGTTCTTTACAGAAAATGTGTGCCTAGCTCTGCCCACAGATGAGGTCACTGAGGGTGCTGGAGCCAGTGTTCTGACTTTTGCCGGAGACTCATATAGGTCTGGAGGGGCTTGCCAAGGGGACATTTATGTGAAACATCGAGGCTGCTTCTGTTAGAGATCTCGTGACAGGAAGGACAGAGTTGAGGAGCCCAAGCCTGGTCAGGGCCAGCAGCTGTCCTGAGCATAGGTCCTTCAGCCCAGCCTGGGGACCCATGCTGGGTCCTAGGCAGAGACCTTCCTTCCTAGGAGGAAAAATATCTAACAAACGATGACACTACTTTCCTTTGAGGAATAAGTGCCCAAGGCAGCAGCAGCTTCTGCAGGAGGCACCATCAGTGCAATGAGCAGCCCATTAAACCTTCAGTTGCAGGGTTGTGCCTTCACCTGGCACCGATGCACCTTGGGTGAGGGATTTGCAGCAGATGTTACCTTCAGTGGGCATGGCTGGCAAAACTGTGCTCTGGACATTGGAGGCAAAAGGAACCCATTGCCCTGGTAAACAGGAGCAAGAATGGTGGGCAAGAAAAGAAGATGGCAGCTGACATGGTGGCCAGGAGGGTCAGTCCATGAGACACACGTAAGAAGCCCCTTGAAAGCCCAACCTGAGGCTCTAGCAGCAGAGGAGGAAACAGAGCTACAGAAATACTCAAGAGGAGGGGGAAGGTCGCTTTCTATGTTCACCCCCTAAGTGGGTGCTGAATAATAAACCAGAATTGCCCTTATTCACCCAGGAAAGGACAGAGCCAGGAGTCAGAACCACTCCAGGCCCCCTCCACAAACAGGCGCTGTACAGCACACGTGCCTTCACTAACCTCCATCAGGTGTGGCAGAGGCCAGCTGGAGGACTGACAGTCTGAATCCCAAAATGTTTTACACGGCACAAAGCTGCCCAAAGCAAAATACAGGCCAAGGGCTCCAAAGTAGGCCAGACCTGCTCTAAGAACACAGGAGGCTGGCAGGAGAGAAAATTAGGCTGAGAGGCCAAAGTTGGATTCCGATCCTGGTTCAGCTGCTCACTGCAGCGTACTGGAGACCAGGCCCACAAATCCCCATGGCTGAGTTTAGAGAGGCCATGAACCCTCCAAAGTTATATGCAAAGTACTGCATTTATCATTGATTCCATTTTCTAAGAGGGGCCTGAGCCCCAAAAGATTCAGAGTCTCTGGCCTTGGCAAAGTTCCTTCTTCTCTCTGGGCCTCAGTTTCCTCATCTGTGAAATGTGCTTGGGAACAATGGCCCCTAAATGAAACCATTTAAATGTTAGCTACTAAAGTTTAAAATAGAGAACTTTCTCCCTGCAATCATATTTACACTCATAAGCCCTTTCTGCATAGCACCACACATATCTAATCCAGCCCAGTGTGCAAATGACCACCAAGTCCCCTTATCCTCTGAGGTCCCCTCTACTCCTACTTACCACTGGAGGCTTCCTGACCACTGTCTTCTCTGGAAGCCTTTCATTCTGTCAACCTCACTCTATAGTACAGCTCCTACTTTCTCCTGTGAACAGCATCTTCACTACCAGACCACATGCTGTATACAGTTATGATTTAATGAAAAATTAAATTAAAAAATAATAAAAGGTCATGGTCAATAATAAACGTCAAGGAGACGTCTCAGAACACCCAAAAGCCCAGAGCAGTGACTCAGAGAGCACAGACCCAGGAGGTCTCCAGGGAGAGAGGGGGTTTAGTCTTGGGGCAGGGGTCTGGGGGTTAGGTGAAGTTGTGGGAAAAGAAAAGAGAACCAGACAGGTAGAACCTACTGTCTTGCCCTCAGTATGTGGGCAGGTACCTGGGAAAGGTCAGTTGGCCCAAAGGAGGGGCTGAGGAGCCAGACTCAGACAGGCCTAGGGAAGGACTTGCCAGACCGTCTGCCTCTCCTGGCCTGAGCCCTCTACACATCCGAGCTTAGAACCTGGAGACAATCTCCAAATGGGCGGCCTCTATCTAGTGTGTGACCACATGGGGGCAGCAGAGACAGGGCCGGCCAACCCAAAAGCTGCTCGGGTAGAACTCAAGTTTGCAAAACGAAGAGCTGGCACAGACTCGGGTGAGGAGGACTGACCACCTGGAGAGGCCCCGCTGTGCCCATGGACTCAGCAACACCTTCCCGGTGGAAAGCACACCCTCACCATGTCCCTGAGCCACGCCTTGTGACCGCTCCAGAATTCCCTCCCACATTTCCAGATTTCAGGCAGGTACTTTGTACTCTACAAGAGCAAACAGTATTAAGTGTCGCCAAAAGTGTGTTCTCGGGAAGGCAAATATTATGATTGTTATCACCAAGTCTTTTAAGAATTTCTTGCTGGAAAGAGTTTGACACAACTGAAATCCATGAAGATGACTTTTAAAAAGTCTTCTGACCACTGAGACCTATAGAAATTTCAGCTTTGGTTCAGATAAAGAGGCTGCTGCTCCCTCCATCCTTCCCCAGCTGTCCATCTGTCCCTTCACCTGTGATGGTGACGGAGCCATGTGCATCCTGCCGCAGCACGGGGTTGCGCACCAGGCAGCTGTAGGTGCCATTAGCGCCTAGCACCACCCTCAGGACGCTGCGCACGTCGAACAAGCCCTGCTCGTTGGCCATCTGCGATGTGGTCACGTTGCCAGTCAAGGGCACACCCTGCCCATCCTGCCAGAACACCTCGGCCTCAGGGTAGCCCCGGTAGCTGGAGCATGTGATGGTAACGATGTCCCC
>CAUYRH010079253.1:0-10901 GCA_963574655.1 Perodicticus potto
CTAAGGAGACAACAACCAAAGCAAATAGACAACCTACACAATGGGAAAGGATATTTGCATATTTTGAATCAGACAAAAGCTTGGTAACTAGGATCTATAGAGAACTCAAATTAATCCACATGAAAAAAGCCAACAATCCCATATATCAATGGACAAGAGATACGAATAGAACCTTCTCTAAAGAAGACAGATGAATGGCTAACAAACATATGGAAAAATGCTCATCATCCCTAATTATTACAGAAATGCAAATCAAAACCATCCTGAGATACCATCTAACCCCAGTGAGAATGGCCCACATCACAAAATCTCAAAACTGCAGATGCTGCCACAGATGTGGAGAGAAAGGAACACTTTTACACTGCTGGTGGGATTGCAAACTAATACAACCTTTTTGGAAGGAAGTATGGAGAACCCTCAAAGAACTCAGGCTAGACCTCCCATTTGATCCTACAATCCCACTACTGGGCATCTCCCCAAAAGGGCAAAAATCCTTTTATCATAAGGACAATTGCACTAGACTGTTTACTGCAGCTCAATTTATAATCGCCAAAATGTGGAAACAGCCTAAATGCCCCCCATCCCAGGAATGGATTAACAAGCTGTGGTATATGTACACTATGGAATACTATTCAGCCATTAAAAAAAAAAATGGGACTTTACAGTCTTTGTATTAACCTGGATGGAAGTGGACACATTATTCTTAGTAAAGCATCACAAGACTGTAGAATCAAGAATCTTATGTATTCAGTTTGGTATGAGGACAATTAATGACCTAGTATAGGGTGGGGGTGGGGGAAGGGGAGATCAAAGAGAGGAAAGGAGTGAGGGGGTGGGGTCCTGGTGTGTGATGCACCTTTTGGGGGCAAGACAATTTTAAGAAGGACTCTACCTAACAATCAGTGTAACCTGGTTTCTTGTACCCTCAATGAATCCCCAACAATTTAAAAAAAAGAAAAAAGAGGCTCGGCGCCTGTGGCTCAACAGGTTAAGGCACCAGCCACATATACCTGAGCTGGCGGGTTCGAATCCAGCCCAGGCCTGCCAAACAACAATGACGACTGCAACCAAAAAATGGCCGGGTGTTGTGGCAGGTGCCTGTAGTCCCAGCTACTTGGGAGGCAGAGGCAGGAGACTCGCTTGAGCCCTGGAATTGGAGGTTGCTGTGAGCTGTGATGCCACAGCACTCTATCCAGGGTGACAGCTTGAGGCTCTGTCTCAAAAAAAAAAGAAAAGAAAGAAAAGAAAAGATTAGGGAGAAAATGCTGCCCAAAAAGGATATTGAATTCATGGGACAAAATGTTAGGATGCAGGAAAATACAAACAAGATGAGAAAAAAAAAAAAAAAATACCAAGCGGCAGCAGAGACCACCATACCATGAAGAACTGCACTCCCTCCATCGGGGATTCTGATCACACTTTTTTTGGAGACAGAGTCTCACTATGTCTCCCTCAGTAGAGTGCTGTAACATCATAGCTCACAGCAACCTCAAACTCTTGGGCTCAAGCAATTCTCTTGCCTCAGCCTCCCAAGTAGCTGGGACTACAGGCACCCCCCCCAACCCCCCCACAACACCTGGGTAGTTTTAGAGAGGAAGTCTCACTCTGGCTCAGGCTGGTCTCAAACTCCGGAGCTCAGGCTATCCAACCACCCTGGCCTCCCAAAGTCCTGGGATCACAGGTGTGAGCCACCATGCCCAACTTGACCACCACATTTCTAAGAAGTACTTTACATTTCTTTTCAGACGGTTCAAAAGGAATTATCAGAAAATCATACCATTTCACTATTTTTTGGTTACGTGAACATTTTAACAGTAATTGATTTCCAAACAACTGATTTTCAGTTCCGGTACCTGCACAAGGCTCTTAATTATTGTAAGCAGGTGCTTGAATAATAATTTAATAATCTTCCACAGTGACCCCTTTCTGTATGTACGCTATAAATCATAGTAGGAGACCAAACCGTACCTAAGTTACTGAGCAACTTTTACTTGATTCCTAGGAGGAAAGGATCACATTTATGTTTTCAACAGAAAAAATTTAAGTACCAAAAAACATAACCCAATTTCATGGCAGTGGATTAAAATCAGCCGTCTTACCGCAAGTGCAGGTCACTTTTGAGCTGGACCTCAGACCCTACAGGGCGACTGTGGGGTCAGCAGCTCAGCCAACAGGCTAACAAGGACATGGGGAAGGTCAGCTCACAGGGCCCTTCAACAGAGTGACCCAGGAAATAGGACTTTTTCAAAAGACACCAATTTAGGCTCGGTGCCTGTGGCTCAATGGGCTAAGGGGCCAGCCACGTACACCTGAGCTGGTGGGTTCAAATCCAGCCCGGGTCCACCAAACAACAATGACGGCTGCAACCAAAATATGGCCGTGCGTTGTGGCAGGCGCCTGTAGTCCCAGCTACCTGGGAGGCAGAGGCAGGAAACTCGCTTGAGCCCAGGAATTGGAGGTTGCTGTGAGCTGTGATGCCACAGCACTCTACCCAGGTGACAGCTTGAGGCTGTCTCAAAAAAAAAAAAAAAAAAAAAAAAAGACACCAATTTGAGAGAGTATCAGACAGGAGGATATTGCCTACAACTAGCTGTCCCAGCCCAGAGGCCACAAGTAATCCAGGGGCAGCCAGGTCCCTTGTCACCTGAGCACAGTGGTCCTCAGAGTACAGCATCAGAACCAGCAGCAGCATCACCACCTGTGACCCCACGCCCCCCATCTGTTCAAAGGAGCCCCAGGTGAGCAGCACACTCAGGTTGGAGAACAGCCCTGCTGGGACATGTGCACAGGGTCCAGCTGTGGGCTCCCACAGTAGGGAAAGGGGCTGGGCTTGGTCAAATCATCCAGTCCTCGGTGCCCACCTCTGGCCCCCAAACTGTCAAAACTCACATGTATCTTAGAGCCCTTACAAGGGCACCACCCTCTGGGGCTGGACTGTGCCAACTACGTTATCATGGAAGAAGCCAATTTCCAGTAAAATCCCGAGAGAGACTTTAAAACAAAAGGGTCAGCCAGGCACGGTGGCTCATGCCTATAATCACTCTGGGAGGCAAAGGAGGGTGGATTGCTAAAGCTTACGAGTTCAAAACCAGCCTAAGCAAGAGCAAGATCCTGTCTCTACTAAAAACAGAAAAACTGAGGCAAGAGGGTCGCTTGAGCCTGAGTTATAGGTTACTGTGAGCTATGACGCCATGGCACTCAACCCCCGGATGACAGTTTGAGACTCAAAAAAATAAAATAAAATAAAATAAAACAAAAGGCTCTTAAATGGAATCACGAAACGATCTGACTTGATCAGGCAGTGCTGGGAGCCACATGGTGGGCCACAGAGCGGACATCAGTCCTTCTAGAGACCCCTGCCGGGGGATAGGGGATGGGAACAGTTGGCTTGGTCAGGAGAATCTGGGGACGACTCAGAGGCCTCAGGCCTCATGACCCCAAGAGACCCCAGAACCACCCAGGCAGGCAAAGACCTCAAACCAGCCGGGGGTCCTGAGATTTCCCATGACTGTGAGGGAGGACAAAGCTCACAACGCTAAAGGTATTTTCTCTTCTCTTAAACAAAAAAGAACCTCTTTAAGGTAACTGGGAAGTCGTCTTATTGGTAGAAAAAAAGAAAGTCTGTAACACAGTTCAATGCCAGTCACACAAGCTCTGCGCCCTGGAAGGAGAACATCCTGCCTGACACCAGGCCAGGCAGAGGGGCAGGGCTCACCTTTGCAGTGCCGGTGAAGGACGTCCAGGGCTGCGATGAGGAACTCATGGGCATCCTGCTGCTCGTAGCCCGCCAGGTGTCGTGCGTGGGTCCACACCAGGTGCAGCAGCTTGTACGGGATGTGAGGGGACCGGTGCCCAGAGTAAAACTGCTCCGAAAGAAAAGAGGGAAAACTGGTCAGACACACACTGGACACAGAACACACAGCCAAGAAGCCCTCAACAGTCGCCTACAACTGGCACAACTACTTTGATGAAATGGCTCAGTATACTTTTTTTCAAAACTGTTTTCATTTGGACTCACTAGACTTCCAAGTAGGCACATGAGTTTCTCTCCCCACCATAGTGTCCTAGATGCACGCCTGAATGACTTACAACCTGCCAGAGACCAAGATAAACAAAAAGGACTGGCTGTTAAGTATGAAATGCCTGATCTCCTTCTCTGACATTTCACTCTGACACTTCTTGGAATTTTATTTTTATCATGAAGGCACATCCTCATTATTTCTAGTGCACATGTTTGGCTTATGATTATCTTTCAAAGATTTTAGGGCAATTTTTTTTATGAAATCATGGATAATAAAAATTTCAATTTTCGAATATGAGCTGCAGCATGGAAGCAATGCAGCCTGGACAGTTTTAAGCATCAATTAAGTGCTCAGGAAGGATGTGGTGATGAATGCGCAGCACGCAGAACACTACAGAAGGTTTTTGTTTATTTGGTTTAGACAGAGTCTCACATGGTTGCCCCTGGTAGAGCCCCGTGGCTCACAGCTCACAGCAACCTCAAACACTTAGGCTCAAGTGATCCTCTTGCCTCAGCCTCCCAAGTAGCTGGGACTACAGGCATCCACCACAATGCCCAGCTGTTTTTTTTTTTTTTTTTGGAGACAGAGCCTCAAGCTGTCACCCTGTACAGGGTGCTGTGGCATCACAGCTCACAGCAACCTCCAACTCCTGGGCTCAAGCGAGTCTCTTGCCTCTGCCTCCCAAGTAGCTGGGACTACAGGCGCCTGCCACAACGCCCGGCCATTTTTTGGTTGCAGCTGTGGTTGTTTGGCGGGCCGGGTTGGATTCGAACCCGCCAGCTCAGGTGTACGTGGCTGGTGCCTTAGCCCGTTGAGCCACAGGTGCCGAGCCAGTGCCCAGCTACTTTTAGAGACAAGGCCTTGCTCTGGCTCAGGCTGCTCTCGAACTCATGAGCTCAGGCAAACCACCTGCCTTGGCCTCCCAAAGTGCTGGGATCAATTAAATTGTTGGGGATTCATTGAGGGTGCAAGAAACCAGGTAACACTAATTGCATTTGTTAGGTAAAGTCCCTCTTACAATCGTATCTGGTCCCCAAAAGATGTGGCACACACCAAGATCCCACCCCTCCCTCCTCCTTTCTCTCTCTGCTGCTCTCCCCTTCCCCAGCCCCCACTGTGTCATTAATTGTCCTCATAGCAAAATTAAGTACATAGTATTCATGCTTTTCCATTCCTGTGATGCTTTACTAAGAATAATGTGTTCCACTCCCATCCAGGTTAACACAAAGGCTGTAAAGTCTCCATTTTTTCTAATGGTTGAATAGTATTCGAAAGTGCACATATACCACAGCTTGTTAATCCATTCCTGGGTTGGTGGGCATTTAGGCTGTTTCCGCGTTTTGGTGATTGTAAACTTAGCTGTGATGAATAGTGTAGTGAAAATGTCCTTATGGTGAAAGGATTTTTTTCCTTCTGGGTAGATTCTCAGTAATAGGATTGCAGGATCAAATGGGAGGTTTAGCTTGAGTTCTTTGAGGGTGCTTCATACTTCCTTCCAGAAATGTTGTATTAGTTTGAAGTCCCACAAGCAGTGCAAAAGTGTTCCCTTCTCTCCACATCCACGCCAGAATCTGCAGTTTTGAGATTTTTTTTGATGTGGGCCATTCTTGCTGGGGTTAGATGATATCTCAGAACAGTGTTACTACTCATTTCTCAGGTGTTTTTATTGATTTTCCCATTTCACTTCATATTGTTTGATCCATACTTGCTCGATCCACACTTGCTCATGCTTTTGCACACAAGTAAGTTCGAATATATAGGCATATTCTATCAGTCCTCATTTATTCCTAGCCAGGAGAAATGTTTTCATATGTAAGCATGCAATATTAATGTGCTTATTTTGTTTCCCAATTGTGTTTTCTGTCAAGGAGAATGATCTTTCCAAAATACAATTAGAAAATAAGTAAATCATACTAGAAAAATTCCTAAATATATTTATGTACTCTGAAATTAGTGGATTGTAACTGCATGGTAAAAAATAATATTTCTTAGAACACTCAGCCTAGAATTAACTTATTATCTTTAATAAAAACCAAATGTATTAGTAGATGACTCATAGGAATAGAGAGCCTCCCTAACTAAAACTTATAACCTCACAATGCCCTCAATAGTGGCACCCTCTAGACTGCATTTCCAAACTGTTTTTAAAAACTGATAACTCAAAACCAAAAAACTATACATTATTACAAGATAAAATCAATAGCAATCAGAAAGAAAAGCCAATTCTCAAATGTGAATTCAAATGATATAGCATAATATGACACTGCTACTTTCTGACACAGACTATCTGCTTAAGCCTATGTCTAATATATTCTAATGTCCTCAGAAGACAGTGTGTGAAGGAACCTTGATACCGTTTAATGATTTCCTGCAGATAAGTAGGTACAAACTTGCTGCTGCACCCTCACATCAAAGTCCCATTCTGTAAGGTAGGATTCTTTTCAGAGGCACAGTCTAAGGACACCATTCCCTCTTTCAACACACACTGCAGTGAGTCAGAGACCACAAAGAGGAAGAAATACTCTACCTGGCACGAATGACTGGCAGTATAACATTACACTACAGTTTGGGACATTGGGAATGGTGACTCTTTGAACATGAGTCCAACTCAGTGGCCACCTTGGTGAAATTGTTCATAAGTTCTCTTGCTTAGTAATATGATTCTGTACTTGTCATTACCTTCCTTATCATGTAAGGTTATAAAACTAATGAACCAGGAAAACATCGGAAATCCTCTGCCTCAATTCCAAGGACAAAGATTAGCTGTAAGTCACTCCTCACTTTAGGAAGGTTTAAGTTTTACAACTAGTTAAAAAACTTCCTCAACTTAAATATTAGCTTATGACATATGAATTCTAAAATGCTATTCCAGTAGGAAATGTCCCTTGGACTATGTCACATTATTCATGTAGAGAAAACACTATTAAACCAGGAACATAAATGTAAATTTGTTCATACCTGTGGCTGGTCATTTTCACCTCCTTTAGGTTCTTCTTCCTCTGATGTTGATACTAAGTTGTATACTGTAAATTTCATATATTTAGTTAAATGAGTTGATTAGAATGATGTGGTAAAAGCTATCAGCTTTATAAAAATGGATGGAAAGCTAAATTTCTTTTTATTTTATAAATTGAGAGTTTAGATGAAGTTAAGTCTTTAGCAGTATATACTTCTTTAAAAAATACTCCTCATTATCTGACACTTAAAAAAACCACTCAGAAAGCTACTAGTCATCAGCAGGTAGAAGGCACACAAAACCCCCCCACAGATTCATGCAAAAATTCATCCACTCAACATAAATGACAAAGCCATCATAAACAAAGAAAAATTTTTCATTCCAGGAAAACATATCAAGTAGCCCTGTGCACTCCTGTCTATTTCTTAATAGAAACTTCAAAGCATTGTGCATGTTATTCACTAAGTTGCTGTTACTTTTTATATCATAATCAGTGTATGTCCTGTGACTTACAAGTGAAATGCTTTCCCTCTAATATGCTGACAATCTTCAGTCCATTCTTTTATTTTCTTTCTTTCTTTATTTTTGGACACATATTGCTATGTGAAGACTCTGTTAATTAGACCTCTTTCCCTGGATAAACTGGCATCTCCTCCTGCAGAGAGGCCTCAGTACTCTGTGGATTTCTCTTCTGTAACTTTTCCACTTGAACTGTAAGTTATTTATTATCATTTCTACTCCCCAGATCTCAAGACTGTAGGACTCAATATTCCAAAACATCGTTGGGCAAATAGTTTTTATCTATTCTACTTGATAATTATGGCACTGTGGTTTAAGGAAAATGAATAAGTTGCATCAAAGTTGGCTTTTCCAGAGGTCATGTCTGAGCTGAGAAGTAAAGGGTGAAATGAGCAAGGTGAAATGATGGAGAGGCCAGGAAAAAGGGAAAGCAGAACAGGAAGCAGCAAGAGGAAGCAGAAGCTTAAAAGAGTGTGTGAATGTGCCCCAAATAGAGAGATTTTCTCAGAGATCACTCCCAGAGGTAGTTCAGTAATGCTAGTGAAAAAGCAGATACACAGGGAAAGACATAAAATGGAGAGTTGAGAAAAAGTCAGATTGTAAAAGCCTTATGTGTGACCTAGGGTACTATGATATTACCAATGTAAGGACTGTTTAATCACCCTAATGGCCCTGGAGAGGGACCACAGTGAATACTGTAGGAAGATAAATTCCAGGGCCACATGAATAAACAGAAGATGACTTACAGGCCATATTGCAAAATAAATGCATTCTGAAATATATGAACAGTTCCAGAAATGTTTCACACAGTGTCAGCCCCCAGTGTACAATGTAGTTTTTTATGGAATAAATAAAAGAATATGGGTTTTGTATTATAAATTTTCAATTTTAATGCTTAATACAGTAAGTTTAAATGTTTATAACCCACTGTATACAAAAGTTCCTAGGGATCCCCAATCAGTTTTACATACATTTGCCCCTTTTAAAATCTGCATTCAGAGTGTTAAGTGTGGTACACATATGTTCTAATGGTATAGAGAGTTTAAATTAAACAAGGATGCTAGTGTCATTCTCAACAGATCAAAAAAAATGTAATGTTGAGGAAATAAAGAAGTTGCAGAATGATATATACATTATACACCATTTATGTAAACTTTTATGACACAAGAAGTAATTGTAAGCAATATTTATCACCAGACACATACATCGTCAAATACTGTGAATGTCCATGAAAATAATACACAGACAATTCCAGGTGTTGATTACTTGTGTGTAATATATTAAATGATATGAAAGGACTATTTTGTACCAGTAACATTTCAGTATCATGGTTTTAAATCTGTTCTACCAAATATTCATAAAGAAATAACTATTTTACTGATAAGGATACCCTCTCACACAAACATAGTCTGCTAATTGGAGTACTGCATTAAATGATGTGTGTACATATATGTAAATACATACCTCGGTGTGTATATTTGTGTATATGTCTCTCTGTGAATATAAGACCTTAGACACCATAAATCTTGGCAGATTATGCTCCTTTTCAAATCATAAAACACATCTGGTGATAAATAATGTTCCTATGATCACACCTAGCAAGTGGAACAGCCAGGAATCTAACCCAGGCTTGGAGGAATCTACAGCCTCTCTGTTTTCCCCTTATCACCCAGCTATGGCTTAACTTATTCAAGGAAAAGTTTATCCAGTTAAAACTTTCTTCCCTCTGCCCATGCTAATTAAAACAAAAACTTCAAACTACACTAGAAATGAAAATGGAAAAAAGCTGATAAAACCACAGGATCTGGTAATAGCAATTAATAGTCACTTAAGGATAATCTAACATCGATATTCTTCAAAGGAAGCATCTTAAAGCAAAGACTCACTAAGTCATTCAAAACAGAAAATGAATCCCAGGTCCTGTTTATTGGAAACAGAACATTCTAAAGGAAAACTATATAAGCAACAGAGGTTGAAAAATACTATGAAAGAGTGAAGAAGTTTGTAATAAGTCATAAGGTAAACCAGAAGTTTAAGTCCACATTTTATAAAACTAACTAAAGCCTGTCAGCTAATATATCACCAAAACATCAAATTATAAACAAATGTCAGTCAATATTGTAAGAAAATATAAATCCTTCTGTATATTGTCCTTCATATTGCCCAGTCAAAATAACTGCTTTTCTGTCTAATTGTTTAATATCTGTGTTGATATTTTTCACTATATCCCAATAATTATGAGATAATGTTCTTATTCATTTAACATTTCTGAGGAGAGCAAATATAACCACTCTAGAACACCCCTCAGATTTTTAAAAAAGGACTAATTACTATGCCTCTGATATCCATCAACTAGATGTATATTTGCTTTATTCATAATTAAAAGTTCCACCGCTTCTGGATCGGTTTCTGTTAGAGCAAGGAAGAGTGGTGTGGTGTCTTTCTGGAATATAGCAAAAACAATTAATATAATAATTGAAAAAAATTACACACTTTTATAAGTGGAAAACCTTATATAAGGTCCTAAAATTGTATACATAATATATAAAATAAATTAAAAGGAGCCCCTTCCTTCTCAGTTCTCTGTGCTTTCCAATATGCCACTCCTTTCCTTGGAAACACCTCTCATCTGCCTCATCACATTAACTCAGGTTACCTGCAAAACTCAGTTCAGACATTTACTGCTTCCAAGAATCTTTGCTTCTGTCACAGCATTTACCTTGGTACACTGTAATTATTTTGTTGTTTCTCATCTAAACCAAGAGCTTCCTGTGGGCAGAGGCAGTATCTATTATTATTATTTCTATATCTCCCTTACCCTAATGATACAGGACAAGTGGCATACCAGCCAGCTCATGGAGCTGGGGGACATGGCCCAGCTGCCTCCACTTTGGCCATGTTGGTGCAGTGGCAGCAAGCAGCTGGACCAGTGGGCTGGAGGGTGGGCAGGGGGACTCAAGTTCCTAGGCCTGGAAATGAAAGAGATTGTATCCATTCATTTGTGACCCAGACACAACCCAGACATGCCTCAGACTTGTTGTTCCAGTCATGACCCAGACGTGTTCCAGACATGATGTCCCAGACACACTAAATGTAACTACCAAGTCACACTAAATGTAACTACTGAGAGCCCCATATGACTATACATACCCCTAGACAAAGAGTCTACAGACAGACAGACAGACAAAGAGCTTTTCTCTCCTGACTTGGGTTTCCTCTCCCTGCCAGGAGCTCTGGTGCTTCTGTATTCTTTTCTGTAAATAAATACTTTTTTTTTTTAATTGCACACAAGCTTCTGTGCTACTCTATTGGACACTAAATATGCTAAAAATACAGCTGTTTTTCATGGAGGCTGCCTGCCCTCCTTCATAAGATGCAAGCCGTGACAGCTACCTACCCTCTGT